>VWYI01013653.1:60238-151024 GCA_013399455.1 Anthoscopus minutus
GGGGCGGGGCCGGGGAGTCGTGAGGGCACGGGGTGGGTTCTGCCGCCATTTCCCGCCTTGGGCTGCGCGGGAAAAAATAAATCACGGAGTCGGAATTGTTTAGGTAGGAAAAGAGCTGTGGGATTAGCGAGTTCGAACTGTGGGCCGGCGCCCCTGTGTCAGGCACTGAGTGCCACGTGCGAGCTTTCCTTAAACACCTCCAGGGACCGTGATTCTCCCACCTCACTGAGGCGTCCTATTTCTAATCTCTAATGTCTCATCAACTTTTCTGTGAAGGAATTCGTCCTAATATCCAACCTGAACCTCCCCTGGCCCAGCCTGAGGCCGTTCCCTCTCCTCCTGTCCCTGTTTCCTGGGAGCAGAGCCCGACACCCCCGGCTGTCCCCTCCTGTCAGGAGCTGTGCAGAGCCAGAAATTCCCCCTGAGCCTCCTTTGCTCCAGGCTGAGCCCCTTTCCCAGATCCCTCAGCTGCTCCTGGAGCTCCAGAGCCTTCCCCAGCTCTCTTGGCTTTTTCTGGACCTGAATGTTAATGGGTTCATGAAGAACTATAAACCATCTTTATGCAGAAGGCATGTGAGGTATTTTTCCAGGTGACTGGAAGGTGTCTTTTTCAGAAGCGAGTGCAGAGCTCAAATCACAGAATCACTGTTTGGAAGTGACCACAGTGGGTCATCTGGTCCTGCATTCCTGCTCCAGCAGGGAGGACCCCAGCAGGGTCATCCAGAGCACAGGGCACAGGATTGCATCCAGGTGGCTCTGGAATATACCCAGGGAGGGAGGCTCCACACCCTCTCTGGGCTATCTGTTCAGTGCTCTGTCACTGCACAAGAAATTCTTCCTCATGTCCAGGGGGAACTTCCTGGGATCAGTTCCTACCCATTTCTCTGGTGCTGCTGCTGGACCCCACAGAGCAGGGCCCGTTCCATGCTCTGAGCCCGCCCTGCAGATGCTGACAGACACGGGTGAGGTTCCCTCTCAGTGTATCCTCACAGGTGGAACAGCCCCAGCTCCTTCAGCTTTTCCTCATAACAGAGATGCCCCAGTCCATTTATCTCCCTTGCAGCCTCTGCTGGACCCACCCCAGGAGCAACATGTCCCTCTTGAACTGCAGAGGTACCGATGGCAGGCTTGGCTGCTTCTCTCACAGCAAATACCCTCTGCCCTTTTCCTAAAAGGCACGTCTGGCTCTCCAGGAATTCCCAGTGCTGCTGTTTGCTGGTGCATGAGGATACAGACTGTGGTGTACCTGTCCTGCTCCCACCCTCCTCGGTACCTGCCAAGACCTTGGACCCGATGGTAGGGAAAGTACATGGGGAAACCCACCCCAAATAATGGCCCTTTTGTGGGGCTGCCAGAGTGTAAAACCAAGAGAAAACCTAAAAAAACCCCATGGTGGTGTATTTAACATAAATAAGGAATTGTAACCTCCTTTGCCTTCTAAGAAAAAAAAAATCTGATGTATATTCAAGCCTCTATTGTAACCTTGCTACACTAAAGACAGGCATCATTTTATAATTAACTAAATAAATGGGGAAAAATCCTTTTGTAGACCCAGGCAACATGAATTTTAGTAATATTGGTTTCAACTATCTTCTTTTTGAACTAAAAGAGGAAACCACTGACCATTTGCATTAACAAAATATTTATAAATTTATCTATGAACAGTTTTACCTAACAGTAACAAAACCATAGCATTGACTTCCCATCCCTGGAAGTGCCAAGGCCAGGTTGGATGGGGCTTGGAGTAACCTGGGATAGTGGAAGGTGTCCCTGGCCATGGCAGGGGGTTGGAACCACATCTTTAAGGTCTCTTCCACCCCCAGCCATTCTGGGATTCTGTAATTCCTTTCACTTGCCAAGCTGGGTTGCAGAAATGACCATTGTGTTTAATTCCAGCAATTTAAGCAGCTGTTTTTGTTGCAGCTCTTCCTCACTGTGATAGAAGGCTATGGGCCCAGCCTTGAGGAATTTCTGCTCTGCAGCAGTGCCACATCCAATTTCTGAAGAAAATGACTTAACAGCTCAGGGGCCTTATTTCATTCCTGCAGTCAACAGATTTAAACATTTTGCTGCAAGTCTTCAAATCACTGCGTTTTTTCCAATGTAGAAAAAGTCATTCCAAATCTACCTGTGCTTTCTGTCTCCAAAGCTAACACTCCCTACAGAGCAGTACAGGCAGAGATACCTGTATTGCAGGTTTCTGGGACTTGTATTTTAGGTTTTCCTGTCCTGCTCTTATGACAAACACTTGCACGGCGAGTGAGCGCAATGCCACTGCTTGCATCGCATCCAACTGTGCAAGTTCCAGCCTGCTCCTTGGCTTTGGCTGCTCCAGACAAGAGTCTTGCAGCTGCAAACAGTCCCTGGCAGGCTGGATCAGGTGCAGAGGAGCAGGAGTTGGTACATGTTGGCTGGTGGAATTAGCTCTGCTGCCTGTGAAGGCTGGGAGCTGCTGCTCCGGAGCTATTATGCAGCTTTATCACAGCACTGGTTATGTTGTAACCCTGCAAGTGCTTGATCTTTTACCTGCCCAGGCACTGCAGGCATTTTTAATTATCTGGGGGTTAATTTGCATCGGAGCTTTTGCTGAAACAATAAATTCATACCTCTGTTATTATCTGGTATGAGTTTCTGTATCAATAATTATATTTGGGTAAAACCAAAGAAGCTTCCTGCTACCATTAAGACAAAAGAATTGCTTCAGAGCAAGTTCAGGAGTCAGCCAGCACTTAGAACACCTTCCACTTCTTAGCAGGGAAAGGGAAATTGTAACGTGTGGTGGGAGAACACACATTCCAATGCCTCTTTTCTATGCAGAGATGAGGAGACAGAAACATCTTGTCTGATGAGAAGCACGTTTTGCAAGGCTTGACAAACACAATGTTTACTTCGAGTCAATGTGGTCTGTGTGATTTTGATGCTGGTAGGATTGTTTCTGCAACTCACGTCGTAAAACTCCAGTCCAACAGCTCACTCACTGTGTGTTCATCAGGAATTTGGTATTTGCTTCAGTTTAGAGGGGGAACTGCTGTTTGTAGTGATATATAAGGGGGAAGTAGGGTGAGAGGATGTGCCAGGAGGGGCTGTCTCTCCCCGTGCTTGTCTCTTTGCTGCTGCCATGCAGCTCCCTCAATCCTCCAGCCTAAAGTGGGGAGCAGAAGAGCAGGATACTGCCAGCACAGGAGGAGCTGTAGAAAGTCCATACTTTTGCAAGGAAGCAGAATGGAAGCTGAGGAAGTGCAGCTGTTCTTGTTCTGGCAGCACTGCTGTAACCTCGGAAACAGGTCCCTTCCCCTGCACACGGAATCAGCCCCTCCCACCCCCACCTCTCCCAATTCTGTGCCAGTTATGAGATAGATGTTACAGAATCAAGAGCAATCCATGTTGTATCCTCTCTGTTTTTACTTCAGGAACACTCTGAAGTGTGTACAGTATCTTCTATCTATGTTTCTTTGTGGGCTACATGAGCTAAATCCTAAATAATCCCATGGAACAAGGGAATGGTTTCATCTCCCTGCCACAGATCAGAGTTGGAGGTACAGACAAAACAATACTTAGCAGAGAATTGCAGCACCAGCTAATAGGAGATCCAGGTTTTCATCACGACATCTGACATTTGTCCTTGCTACTAAAATGTGTCCCTCTCTCAATGCCACAGCATGTTTTACAATGGAGGGGGGGAGGGGGATGTTTTTAGCAGAACTGTTCTACATTAAAAGGAAGCATTTATTTTCACTGGTATCAGCTCTGTGAAGTCTTGACCCTGGGCCCACAATGGGAGTTTTATCCTTGACTTTAATGGGAGAACAATCAAGGTCTCATGATATTAAATCCTAAAGAAGGGAAAATACTGCAGTTTGTATCAATGAGATAAATGTCTCATACTTAGTGTAAGCGGCTCTATTCTTGCAATAAATGGTTTATTAGATTGATTAAATGTCTTAACTTCACCTTGGCTATTAATCACTTTTGGCAGCTGTTTACTGCTTTGTATACTTTGAAGTAATGGACATTATTCCTTAATTATCTCATTGCAGTTCAGTCATTGTTTCCTAAATAGTGCCATTAGAATGGTAAATTGCAACAGTAAAACAATGTCAATAGGAAGTTATGAAGTTCCCATTTTATGATGCATTCATAAAGTTAACTCAATCTACTCAAAACGTGGCTGTGATTTCCACACAGTGGCCTATTTGCTATGACAGAAGAGATTCTGATGAGAAAACAGCTGAGCTTAAAGTGTGCTGGGACTCTTCTTTTACCCGAGTAAAACACAGCATATTCCCTGTTGGAATATGTGTTGGAATGTGCATATCAGAATTTATTACACTAGTGCTTGTTTGATCACTTTTGGCTTCACTGAGTGCTCTGAATTCCAAGGATTTTGTGCCTTTGAATACAGTGCATTTATTCCTGTGGAAAAAAATGAGAAGACTCCAAGCAGTGCTATCATTTAGATGTTACTATTGTCATTCCACAGAAGGATAAGAGAGAACCAAATCAATCAGAAGAAATGGCTGCTTTTAGTTTTATCTCCAGATCTGGCAGCAAGTCATAACTTAGAAGTTGTACAACAATTTCCACTCTGAGTCCCTTTTTCAGTCAACTGTAACTGTCCTGAACTTTAACATTATGAGTTGCCTGTTTCAGGCTGAGTTGTTTGGGTGGAATCAGTATTACTGTCAATCTGAGAAAGAGTCATGAAACTGGCTTTCAAGTATTGTAACAGAAATTGTCTCTCTTCTTTCTCCCTAATAAAGGTTTTTAGGGGAAAAGTAACGTTGGAAATTATGAATTCTTGTGAGCTTTTTATTCTCCTGGGATTTTTACTGTGCACATGATAGAAAATGTAGTTCCTTGCCTTGGGCTAAATTAGTGCTGAAGACAAGGTGAGTGCATTTTTACTAACATTAACTATTTATTTTTAATCCCAAATTTCTGAAGACTCCTAATCCAGGAGTTTTGATTGAGGAACTCAGCTAAGATGAAGCCTGACTGTGCCAGATGTCAGACCACCCCCAGGAGAAGTAATGCCTGAAAAGTGTTTGACCCAGAGGCAAGCAAACATACAATTAAAATGCCTGGCTGTAATTTTGATTCTGGGTTGAATTCAGCTGGTGACCCACAACTGGAAGGCTCTGAGGGCTCATCACCAGGTGGTGACCTACAAGTGACACATCAAGTTCTACCTAACTGCAAATGCTACACCTTTGCAAGGAAGCCTGCTATTTTATTTTTTCTTTCTGCAAATGCTACACCTTTGCAAGGAAGCCTGCTATTTTATTTATTATTTTTTTTTGGCAAGCAGCCAAATCGTGTTCCAGGCTTGTTAAAGGCTGGTGAAGTGTCCCATTGGTGTGTTCATTACATCTTCTACTTCATCTGGTCAAGCTTAAAGAGTCTCCTGCTGCCCTAAGGGGCTCCTCAACCTCTTAGAGCTGGAGGGAGCTGCCTCTGGGCATCAGCTGGCAGAAACATTTGTAACAATGCTCTCTGTCAGTCAAACCCAGGTGACTGAACACAACAGGTTAAGTTCTTCAGCCCAAATAATTCATCCTAGACCAGATCAGGGCTTACTCTGAATCTTTCAAGCTCCAGAAGCAATAGCACACGGCCAAAACACAACCATTTAGGAGGCAACAACAACTTCAAGCAGTGCAACTACTTCTTTGTCTGCAGCCTTACACCATACTCATGCTGCCAGAGGTGGTGGATGCCCCATCCCTGGAAGCATTTAAGGTCAGGTTGGACGGGGCCCTGAGCAACCTGATCTGGCTGAAGAACTCCCTGCACATGGCAAGAGGGTCGGACTAGGTGACTTTTAAAGGTCTCTTCCAGCCTGAACCATTCCATGATTCTAACAACCTTTTGATGTTGGTGAGTGATGAGAGGTGAGACATGTCAGCAGTAGCAGGGCTTCACTTCTGATTGTTCTGCTGTTTCACTTGAGCACAAAGGTGGAACAGGATAAAAGGTGGCTTTGCCCTTATCTGGTTACCCATTGTGAGCACTCTGTTCTCCAGTATCCTGCTGCAGCATTCCTGCCAATATGGCTGTAGAGGCTTGGTTTCCACTTCAGTTTCACTGGTTGTCAGAGAGTTTATCTGTGAAACAGATATAACAACAGCTAATCTCGTGTTATCGTTCCACGGCTGTTTATAACTCCTATTAATAGCAACCGTGGAAAGCCTGAGAGTGGATTTTATAGGGCACTGGGGTAACCAGTTACTGCACATTCCCCTGAGGCTACGTAGCATCAAGTGTAGCAGCTTGTCCTTTCCAGACTAGGTCATGATCATCTTAACTCTGCATTCCCTATCTTTTGGGGATTTGACTTGGTGCACACTCTTGGTAATTCTTTCTGAGACATGATTCAGAAGCAATTGATTTTGCTCTATGATTTCTGCTTACAAAGTTTCCAGGTGATTTGCAAGTGGCCCCATTATTAAGCTCTACCTTGCGCACCAGCTCCAGTGAGGATTTCATAGCACTTAAAAGGGATTGGCTGGACTCTCACTGGAGGGAAATAGGATGGGTCCATGATGCTTTGATAAGAATTAGAGGTTCATATTTTTAAATGCTTCTAAATGTTGAGCATTCTCATTCCAACTGCTGGTTACCCATTTTTAAAAGTGTGTGTTTTATCCTCCAAATGTGGGAAATGTTCATAATACCTGATTCTGTGAGGCATTGACCACTATCACATATAAAACAGGACAGCAAACACCTTCTTACTGACAGGTACATGCTGGGGCTGCTGAGTTAATAAGAACAATGGTTGATACATGCCACATCAGTGACACAGTTGTGGTTTTCCACGAGGCACAGCAAACATGGGAAGGTATTTGTCTACCAATTCTGGGGGAACCAGCTGATGAGCTGTGAGAAAGTCCTGGCTTTGTGGAGGATGAAACAGGATAAGAAAGTCATGACAAAGGCCCGAAACAGCCCTCGGCAAGGACTTCAGGTCATCTTGGCACACAGGAGCAGTAATTTATTCCAGGAGTCACTGCTGAAATCGTTAGTGTGAGCTGTGGAAAAAAGCACTAGTATGAATAAAGGCAGTAGAATCTGGCCTAATTGAGAAACAGAAAAGGAGGAGTGAGGAACACGAAAGGTCTTGTAAGTGCAATGCCCTGTCATCTGAGTCAACTGATAGTCATGGTAAGTAGCCATCTAATTTATTTTTTAAAGGACTCCTCACAGGAAAAACCTGCTGACTGTTGGAAAAATAAAGTCAAAATTATTAAGAACTGCAGTGAGAAATTCTAGTCACTGCCTAATTCTGTGCCTTTCATTTCAAATTGCATAAATGGTAACTTAGCTTTTGGCCTCATGCCTAGAGAAGCACCTGAGAACACATCATTGCATCATCATCGAGAGTCTATTGGCCTTTTATAATTATGGGCTGGCTGTGGAAAGTGAAGTGGCTTGGTTGGTTAAGGCTGATACTAGACCCTACTAGCAGTGAGAGACTACCACAAAAAATGCTGGCATGGAAGCCACAGGCACTCTTTGAAGCCTTTGGAGCTCTGATGCTTCCACTCTCACCATTTGTCAAATTGAAATTTCACTCACGTGGCTGCTAGTGGAACCTGAGAGTGTCAGGAATGTGAAAGAACATTTTTCATGATTTGCTGTGGCCTGTGTGGAAGTGGAGAAATCAGAGTCAAAGTGGAGGGGTTTGAGTGATGGAAGGAGGACAGATTTATGAAAGGCATCTGTGAATTCTGTACTCATGCTATGAGGGGAAAGTGTAGATGGAGGAAACGGTAAGGCAGAGGAAAGGAAAATGGACTACAGAAAGAGGAGGAAATAGGAAATCCTTGAAAGAAAAGCTACTAACAACTCTTGACATTTCAATCCTAGTGTCTTTCCACTCAGAATTTCAAATGTAGGGTGGTTTTCAGCACTCAGTTGCTGGAGAGCTGCAAAGAAACCTGGTGACCTTTGTTGGGGAAAGGAGCTTTAGATATTCGAAAAGCTGAAATGATTTAAAGGAGTTCTGGGATTGTCCTTGGAAATAGTATTTTTGTCTTCTAGAATTGTCTCTTTTGCTGCCTATGTAATAAAAAGGAATCCATGGAGTTCTTTGTAACTTTGTTTTCCTGAATATGTAAAGCAACACAGGTGCTGCTGCTTGACTGGTTTCTGGTGATTCCCAAAGCCAGAGGCACTGGCCACCCACCAATAGTTTGGAGCAATATCCTCCCCTTTTCACTATAGAATTTGTATTCCAGTAAAAAGGCCGTAGAAAATGTTCCCTGATAAATATCTACAAATAACAGAAGTGTCTAACCATCAGGAAGAAGCACTTATGTAGGACAACCAGGATGAAATTGAGCTTAATGAAAATATTTGATTGTGAGATCAAGATAACTCAATAATCCTGTCAAAACTAGTCTCATTGTGCTGGGTTCTTTACAAAAAGTAGTAGGAGGTGACCCACAGCATAAAGATCTACAGTTTTAAGTGTCAAAGGAAATATAATTTCCTGTGGAAAACTGAAGCACAGAAAGAGTAATTCGACTGCAATTAGGCAATTTCTGGCAGGGTTGGGACCCAGTCTGCTCCCTCTCCTGTCTGAGGCTTAAGCTACCCTTTAAGAGCTTGAAAATCAACCTGGTAAAGGCACAGGAAGGGCTGTGGTGTGAGAAGTTGTGTACCCCTCCTGGAAGACAGGCAATGTCCATAATTCCTGGTCCTATCCCCCAGCCATCAGGAAGAGAAGCCCGTGTGGATCAGAGGATGCGGGAGCTCAGCACTGTGAGCAGACACAAAGGGCTCACGGAGCGTGCACGATCGCCTCATGCAAGCACAGAGCAATCGTTTGTTAGGAAGGTGCCAAGTGTGAAAACGTAACCCATGCTGGGTCAGTGGGTCAGTGGGAAGCCTCCACTTGTTTATTTTTGGATTCGCCATCCCAGCAGGATCCCGCTGAACTGAGGTTCTCACAGGAGCCGTTCCCAACCTAAAGCCTGTCCCAAGCCACCAACTTAATGAGTACCAGGGCTGTCATGCACAGCAAAGACGTGGCTGGAGTGGAAGCAAAGAAGTGCAGGGCTCACAGATGAAGATGTGTGAGCAGCAGGCCTGTCACAGCAACAGTGTTGAGTGCTCCAGAGGCTGATATGCCCTGTTAATTCAATTAATTGCTTCTTCAGCTTGGTTGAGAGATCAGCCTGTGAAGTACAAGTATCTCAAGCCAAACAATTTTTTCCTTGTCTGTTATGGGTAAAGTATTCTACATATGGCTGTCTGTCAAGTGTTCAGCTGCAGCACCTGCATTTTGATGTTCCCAGGTGATTTTCTCCAGGCTTCACAGGACAGCTAGCCTGCATTTCACTTCCCCTTGAGTCAGTAAACAAAATATATTCCTTGCATACTTGTGTTACGTTCAGTTGGGGATATATTTATGACTGGGTACAAGTCAAACTGGTATTTAGAGGCTGTGATAAAGCTGGAAAACAGTATGGCAGTGTGTTGGTCCAAGCATCCCTTGCAATGTTTTGCCCCTGGCCAGTTATCCCACAGCTCCATGCAGCAGGAACATTCTCCATCCCATTTGCATGCAGGGGAGACTTTGAACAGCCTGAATCCTCCCCTTGGCTGAAGGCCCTGTGCAAGAGCCACACACTGTTTAGGTTCTTTATGCATTAGCTTTTACCAGAATAGTTAAATAATTAAGACAGTACTGATAAATGAATTACTTGGGCTTCCATTGGCTGCTATTTATGTGATGATATGGGTTGTTGTTTGCAAGTATTTAAACAGCTCCAGCCACAAGTGGGACTGGTGGAGTCAAGGAGGGATGGTACTTTTTGGGAGAGTTGGGGTTTGACCTGGTGGGGAACCCTGAGCTCTCTCCCTGAGGAGGGATTTGTGGCTCAGGGGTTGGGCTGTATTTGCAGGGTGCCTGGGCCTGAGACAAAACCAATAAGCAGCTCTTACGACACCTGCTTGACCTATACTGCTTTGATTCAAGGAAATTAAACTCTACCCCATAAAGAAAGAGCTGAAATCCTGTTGCTTTTGGGAATGTTATTTCAATGTACTTGTTCAGTGAGTTGGCCTGGTAGTTTACAATTCAGAAACCCCGGAGCACTTGTGAATTGTGAGGGAAGTACACTATTCATTATCTGCTGTCAGGCATTCATCATGCCAGCGTAAGCTTCAATCCTCTCATCAGGATGCAGAACATTACTTATGACCAGTCACAGGCCATGAATAATGGCTTAACGAAATGAACAGTTCTCCAGCAATTCAGACCCAGGTTTGTTAATCAAAACTATTCAGAGCCAGATTCTGGCACCCCCTCAAACACTCTGAATAACACCTACCCTCAGTGCGCTGTCTTTGGTTTTAATTGTATTTATAGTTTAGCAAACTTTTCTTATTTTCAGTTTTTTAATCTGGCTGACCTCACCCAACAGGCTCATGGAAAATGCTGAAGTTTGCCTGCACCAAAGTAAATAGTTCTTGTCTTGTTTTGCATTAGCACTTGATGTAGAAAACCACTTTGGCAGTGATGACAAATCTGCATGTCTTTTCCAGATGGGTTTTCCATGCTGGTCAGCAGCTAAGCTCTGCCTAAAGCTAAGCACTGGCTTAAACATATCTTTTATACTTTATATGGGGAAAGCAAGTCGAGGGACATGTTCTTTATGGGACCTCATGCACAGCAGAAAGATGGCATGGCCATATTCATCCATGTGTAGGATTAGGCCCTGTTCTGGTTGGAGTTTCACACCAACAGCAGTTCTCTCTTGTGTTTTGCCAAACACACTTCAGGCTGCTGGAAAGTGAATAGCAGTGTATTTGCAACCCAGTCCCCAAGTATTCCTCTACAAATGTTCAAAGCAGCTGGTAGCTCAAACTCTCTTCCCCACTTGTAGGAGGCATCTTAATTCTTTTGATATTCTGAACTGTGCCAAGGAAGCTGGTATTTCATTTCCAGAACCAGTGATTGATTAAGTTGGAACATTTTTTACATGGCCACATAGTGATGAGGCAATGGGAAGTGGTTTTAAACTCAAAGAGAACAGGTTTAGATTAAATATTAGGAAGAAATTCCTCCCTGTTAGGATGGTGAGGCCCTGGCACAGGTTGCCCAGAGCTGTGGACTCCCCAGCACAGGAAGTATTTGAGGCCAGGTTGGACTGGTCTCATGGAAGGTGTCCCTGCCCATGGCAGGGGATTGGAATGAGATGGTTTATAAAATCCTTTCCCACCCAAACCATTCCATAAAATTCTATAACTCTATTATTTCATTAATGGAGAGCTTTCTGGGCAGTCGATGTAAGGTAAAGCCATGGAAATATTCAACTGAGTCTTGTATCTCTGGTGATCTCTTGGCACTGTAAATCACAGCCTTGGCTGTCACTGCATGTGTCAGGTTAAGACTCCCAGGAGAGGTTCCCCAGTGCTGCTTTGGCATATGGGACTGCCAGCAGATGTGGAGGTGTAATGATATGTCCAGGATCCTCAATGCATTCCTACTCTAATATTGGGATGAAACTCCCCATGAGACTCTCAGGGATGTAGTTACCAACTTCCATTGTGGTCAGACTCCTCTATGTGTTTGAATAGAGCTCTTTATTTTATTTTACATATTCATTTTTAAAATGGTTTTCAGGGCATAATCTTCCAGAACCAGTTCTTCTTCCTTAGGATCATATTTTAGGAAACAGTCCCAGCAGTTTCACCCCTGGAATGTATTTCCCCATGTGATTAAATGTTGGTCCCTTTGTGTGGGTGAATTAGGGTTCAAAATGAGGAAGAAAAACCCCTCTGGATCCTTGTCAGAGGATCTCTCTATCAGCAATGTCTGGTGCAGGGGAGGGAGAGCTTGCTCTGGGTTTTTTTTTTCCATCAGCTTACATTTTGATGCACTAGCTGCAAGGAGTGGGAAGGGAAGGAGCAGGGAAAAGAGGGAGAAAAAAGAAAAGGCTCTCATCCAGAGAAAAACCAGGAGTGCTTATCTCTCCCTCCTCTGCCTTGCATTCACTGCATCAGCTCTTCATCATCTCTTTCTGCCCTCAGGGGTATAAATGTAGGCATCTGTGGGGGAATAACCCAGTACAGGGTTTTGTCTCCTCTTGGAAGCTTTTCAGCAAACTTTCATTTTGGCCATTTCTTTTCTTCAGGCATTGTATGTTCTTTATTTGAGAAAACAGAGGAAAAAATGCAACCCAAACAACATTTCAGTTTCTCCAGCAAAGTTTCTATTTTGATTTATTGAAAACTTGTCCAACCAGTTATTTATATTTTATCTGTGAAAGACTCAAAAAATTTCATCCAAAACAGATATTTCCATGGAAACGTCCATCTTTGATGAGATGTCATTCCTCAGATGTTTCAGCTGAAGAATTTTGTCAGTTCTGGCAGAAAAAAAAAGAGTAGGGGACAGAACAAAGACCAAGCTCCCAGGAAAACATGCAATGCTTCAAGTTAATGGGCTAAAATGTCAGCTGGTAAACTGCCATAAAGCCAGAGAAGTCAACCAGTCGACCCGAGTCAATGGAGCTATGCTAATTTACACAGAGAATCTGGCCTTAGATTTTAATAGAACCAGCCTAGCAAGCTGTTTCTCTGCTTACCCATCCTCCTCCCTTTTTAATAAGCTCTCAGTCATACTTGGCCTATCCTTTAATAATTCACCCTTCTCTCTTCATGATTCCTCTTCCCTCTCTGGAGATAATGGGATGGGATTTTCTGCTTGCAGCCCTCACAGAAATAGCGTAGACAGGTTAAACTCTGCACAGCTGGCTACTGGTTTTCTAACATATCCCTCGTGCCTCTTCCTGGACTCTGACATCCATCTTCTCTTTGGTCTTTGCTTAGCCAGTGCCAACTGACTTCAGTGCAATTTGCCATATATTACGTTGCAGCGCATTGTGCTGTAATCCATGGATCCCGGGACGTTGAAGTATTAAAGCTCACAGAGCAATCAATTACTTTAATGGGAGTTGTGTGCGTCTGGTGTGACTCTGGAAAACAGATCTATGGGATAGCTCCAGGACATAATCCAGCCCCTGGACCCAGAGGCTCCTCTGCTGCAGTTTTTCTAGCTCGGGGCCAAACACCATTGGCAAGGAGCACGTTATGGGGTTTTTTTGTTGTTCTATGTAACTGTGGTATAAATGACCCTGTGAAACTGCTCAGTCCTATGTAACATGTAGACATATTACATAAATACTCGATGATAACCAGTTACAGAACTGCAAGTTTCTTACCCTGTCCCCTTAAATTTTTTAAGACCCACTAGACTACTTAATCTAGTTCTAGTTTCCTCGTGATCATGTTCTTCCCTCTTAACTGCTTTGGTTAAACACAACAGAGAAGTGTTGATGCAGAAAGACTCCCTTGCAGATCTTAAAAGGCTAAAGCATCTTGGAAAATCTCATTGAAAAAGGAATGACACCTGATAATTTCCCATAGGAGTAAATAGTTTTGAGTCCCCAGAGAATGTGAGCCCTCATTTTCACTGAAATATTTCAAGTACTTCAGTTATTTGTTATTCGTACCTGCTCTTGTTCACATGGAGGAGTAAAGATACCATGCAGTCTGAGATGTGTCCTGTGTTGATTTCTCAGACACCCAGAGCAAGGAGCAGACCTTTTGCATGCTTTTTCCCAGAGTAACTGAGATGATGTTTGATTGCTCCAGGTACAGAGCTGGTAACTGCATCTTCCAGACAACTAAAAAGTAATATGTGAGAATGGATTCCTTACTGAAGCCCTGTGGACTTTGCATTGATTAAATCAGCGTTTTGGAACAACAGAAGTGTGATTGATGTCATTTGAATTTCAGCTCAGCATTTTGATTGGCATTTTTATGTAATGACTTTTCCTTATTTGTTGAATTTAATTGATGGTTGTTGCATTTATTTCTAAAGAACGTTGCTTTAATTAAAAAAAATCTCTGCTCTACAGAAATTAATATTCACCATCTATATGGCACAAAAGGGTGTGTGGCGAACATAGAGGATAATTAGTAGCTGTAGGAGGAGAACTTATGAGAAGATGACTATGAATATGTAATAGAGGAAATAGACTACAAGGAAATTAAACCAATAAATTTATGAGTGAATAATTGACCTCTGAGTAAATATGAGCATTCTCTCAACAGCCACTTGATGTGTTGTTAACCACTCAGTATGTCAGAACATTAACCACCCTTTTAACCAACCAGTTCTTTGCTGTTGGCAACAACTTGCTCTTCAGAGCTGCCTTCCTGTCTTGCAGGGTGACTGCTCGCTGTGTGCACGATGCCATAAACACACGTGGTGCCAAAGCTTTGGCAAAGGTGGGAGAAAGGTCAGGATCTGTTACACATGTGTAAATCTACCCTTATCCAAAGGACATGTTGGCAGGGAATAATTAAATCTGCTGCAGAATGATGCTGTTCAAAATGAGAGTGAAATTTTATCAACTGCCACCAAATGAAGTCAGGTCTTCCCACCGTTAGGGCATCAGCCCAGACCTGAGATTTTCAGAATTGATGGTGAAGTTCCTAAAGTTGATTTTCAAAATTTTCAAGATTTCCATTTTCCCTTAGATGTGGTGATAAATTAGGAACTGTCACTTCAAAGAGTGTAGGCTAGAGATGTCCTCTTGTTCCCAAGAAAGTCCCAATATCCTGCAGATGAGAGGCCTGAATGATGTGAGCAGATGCCAGAAAAATTGACCTGATGATGTTTGTATTTGAGAGAAAGTTCCCAAGAAACACAAAGCATCCATGAGTAAGGGCTAGATGTTAAACCTGAGTTGTGAGGTGTAGTAAGTGGTGTCACAACTCCCTGAAGAAAGACTAGCTTTGAGGGTTCAGAAATCATAATGATAAAAGATAAGACAGTGGCGTTTGTTGAGAAAGTTTTGTATTAGAATGGTCCCTGAGAATGAGGTATAATGGATATATATTGAGGATAAAGACTTTCTATTCCAGAGAGACAAGCTATTCCATCTGGTTAGAGACCAAATAAATTGTGAAATTACTGCCAGTTTTACACCAAATAAATTGATAACAAAGATGTGATATCAGTGGAGCTTTGCATTTCCTCCTCCTTCCCATTAGCTGGTTAGTGCACCAAACATTTTTTTACATCCTAGAACAGAAGGCAAGTCGTTATCTAAAAAAATGTAATGATCAACTACAATATGTGACTGATTGAATCAGGAGGGTAGTGTGAAAGATGAGGTTCATTTGCTGGCCTTGGCCTCTTTGTTTGGCAAAGAGAGATAAGAAGACAAAGCTCAGTTTTATCAGAAGTTAACAAATGACTAAGTAGACGAAAATCTCAAATCAGCTCGTTATATTCTGTGATCCAAGTAACTAATGGTCTGTGTTTGGATGTGGTAAAAGACCAAACATAATAAATTGGTTATCAGCCCATTCATCTTTGCTGGAACGTGGAGTGGTGTTGGGAGGTGCTGTCTGTATGAGGGAAGAACCAGGTAGAGCCTTTGGGTTGGAAAGGAGGTGGGCACTGGGTTCTTTCTCCTGCTTAGAAAGTCCTCATCTCCAAAGCTGCAGTCTACGTGAGCCCATACTCACAATCCCAAATCCCACCCTTGTCTGTCCTGCTGAAAGTCAGCAAGTTTGGGGAGTGAAGATTATGAGTTGCAAGAATGAAATCAGAATCTTATCCCAAAGGAAGGAGGTGGATGTGCTCGTCTTCAGCACAGCCTTCATCAGCAGTAAACACTTTTCTTTCTTTCTGGGGAAAGGAGAACAACTCATAAGATAAAAGTAAGCAATCCAGGAAAAAAAAAGAGATTCAGTGTAGTTTTCCATTACATATGGATGGGTAAGTTTTAAGTATACATCTGCAATAGGAAAATAAGTTTGAGCCTCTAGAATTTGCATTCTATTGTTAGAATTATCCCTGGCAGAACTTTTGGCCCAGGCTACCTTGACCTGTCACTAACAGTCTCCAGCTGGTGTTTGAAGTTCACGTGGTTGAGGGATCTTTCCCCATAGGCAGTCTGGATGGAGTCACCCTTTTCTGGAGGCTGGAGGACTCTGACACAGCTGGACTGTGGCAATTGGCTTCTGGACCATAAAATGTCCCCTGGTGAAATTTAGTCCAGTCCAAGAGGAAGCCAAACAGACATTCAGGGGAGATCCCTCCTCAGTTTTCTCTTCAGCTAAGAACAGCTGGGATAAGATGTAAGAGGGAGAGGGAAGGTGGGAGATTTCTTACACAAATCATCCACATTAAAAATGACAAGACTCTTTGGAAGACCTGACACCACTTGAGTCAAAGTTCAGTGTTTTCTGGAGCATTCTGCTTTTTTTTAGAGTGTTTGTGGGAAATACAAGGCGTGATGGAGAACTGGAATACAGGAACTGAGGGTGTATTTTGTGCTTCTGTGGTTGTGCCCTGTTTCAAAACAAGCAAACAGCAGCAAAGGCTTAAAGGTCAAGCTCAAGCTGGGTGCTAAGACTGACATGCAAAAGGAGGGAGCAACAGTGCAGATTCCAAGAGAACACACTTATGCACTTCTTCCAACAGGTAAACACATTGGTCTGGCTAGATGAACAAGCTCTGTGGAGATGAGGACAGGGTTGTGCAGAACCAGAAATCTGATGCTGGATAAGTTTGATTCTGAAGCTCCTGAGAAGGGACTTCTGCCAAGGTGAATCTGTTGTATAGGCAGCGGAAGCTAGAAACTAAGTGGGTACAGAAATCAAAAGATGCAAAGAGATTATCCATAGTAGGAGATTGGAAGAAGTACAGGTAAGCCTTTTTGAACCAAGATTAACAATTTCTAAGTTGTTAGATACTGGCTTAAATGTTCTGCATCCTAAAGCAGTGTTAAACATAGTGGGCCCATTTCATTTTTACTGACACAAATGAGAAATAAACCTCTCCACTCACTTGAGTTTCTACTGCATGCAAGATCAAAATCAGACCCAGAGGCATCTGGAGTCTGAAAGAAATGTTTTTGGTTTTGATGTCTATTTTTGCTGCCTCTATTTAGAGCAAACATAGCCAGGGCTGCAAGTGAATACAGTGTCTCTAAAGAGGTGAGTTATTCCCAGCCAATCTGTAGTGGCAGAATGTGGTACCTTATGGGTTTCAAACAGACCATCCTCATTAACTACATGTTGGGCCAAACCCAGTTAATTTCTATAGCACCTCAGGGCTGGATTTAACCCATTAAGACAAAGTGATTATATCATTGGAAGCTATTTTTGTGCCCTGTGCTGCAAGTTGGATACCATGGTACACCATAAACTAGCTAAAGCCAGGATAATTTAGGCTTTGGGGCATTAAGTAGTTTCTTAGTATTTATCCATACTTTTCTCAAGGGCTCCAAATGGTGCTAATTAGTGTACATAAATGATGGCTGAAATTCAGGAAGAATTTCAGCAGCAGGTGTGTTGGGGGTACTTGCAGTGTCTTCAGAGCCACATCCTAAAGGGCTTTGAGTTGAGCTGTGGGATGTGGTGGGATGTGGGGCAGTGATCAGTGGGACTTTATGAGTGTTGATTGTGGGAGGCCAGGCAGGATTCCTACTAAAGTCACTATCATGGACCACCCAGGGCTGTCACCTTGTGTGCTGACCCACACCTGCTTTAAATTAGAACAGGAGAAATTTAATTAAGATTTTAGGAAGAAAATCTTCACTGTGAGGGTGGTGAGGTACTGGCACAGAGAAGCTGTGTTTCCCCATCCCAGGAAGTGTTTTAGGCCAGACTGGATGGGGCTTTGAACAATTTGGCCTAATGGAAGTTGTCCCAGCCCATGGCAGGGATGTTGGCATTAGATGATCTTTAAGGTCCCTTCTAACCCGAACCATTCTGTGATTCTAAAGCAGATGGCCAGACCCCTTCCCACACAGGGCACTGGGCAGCTAGGAAACAGCTGACAAACCTGCTCTGTGTGCTAGTTCTGCAGCCCTACCCTCAATCTGTCACTCCACTGATCACTTGTGGCTTTTGACCATCTTAAGTTCCTGCTCCATGTCTCATGAGCTCAGGAGAACCAGTCACTGCTGGGGTTTAGCAAAACAAATAGAACTCCCCCACCTTGTCCCCAAAATCCCCCAGCTCAGTGTCCCTTCCTCCTGCTGAGGTGGAAGGTGACATGTGAGAGTTTGTTGTTACCTGATGCTCTTCCCCTGTGTTGTTATCCCCGTGGCAACGCCAGCGATGATTTGCCAGCTCATCGTGCCTGACGCACGCCCGAGCCGAGCCGAGCTGTGCTGGCGTTAGCTGCCTTTACACCTGCTGGATAATTGCGCTCTCGCTCGCTTCAAGATCGGGCATGTGAGCTCCAGCCAGGCTGGGAACAGCTCCACTGGAGCAAAAAATCCGGTTAAAGGGAGAAGCAGAGCGGGCAGCGAGCTGCTGAGTCATTCCCCAGCCCTCCTCAGATAGCCTGACACCAACGCAGAGGATCAAAGGTGAGGTGACCTCGTGCATCACAGGTGAGGCAAAGTCCTCGGCAGGGGCTGGAATGTGCATTAGCTCTGGAATGCAGACAGGCAAACACTGCCTCTATTAGCAGCTTTAGGCAGGGGTCTAAGATCGTCTGTCTAAGGGGAAAAAGTTCCACATGTGTCCAAAACCCAGGGAAGTTAGTGGAAATGCTCCCAACAACTGTGACTCAGATGCTCAGAGAGAATATTCTTGGATCTGTTCTTCTGATCAGAGCTGTGGTTAGTCTGGGTGATGCTTAGTTTTGGTCCTCTCTGTTTTGAAGCTGGGTGAAGCTCTTGAGAAGCCTCAAAACCTCTCTTTAATTTGCTAAATAGGAAACTTTCATCTTATCCTGTAATTCCACAGTTCTCATTATGATCCCCAAAGAAATATTAAAATGGGTTGTGTTTCAAAGATTATTGTTTCTCATCCCATCTCCAGCCCACTCTGTTTATTTCAGCGGACTAAATATCAGGGTTGTTATTTCTGGATGTGAATCCCTGGTTCTGCCCTTGCTGATTTCTATACCCTCTTCTGGCCTTGGAAATTAAACTAAGCAAGCTTTTGTCTACTTTTAGAAGATTTTCTGGCAAGGCCTGTTTCACTACCTTTTCACCTGGATCCAAAGCAGCAAAGAGCCCAGTGCTGTTTGCCACCTCTCCTCCATTTCTGTGAAAGGTGTAAGACAGAGAACACAAAGGTGTTGGCCAAGATGAAAGAAGGACTCTTGTTGGCTGGTTAGATCTCTTGTTTAGTTTTGAGCTCACAGGTGCTACTACATGGTAAGATTCATCTCTCGTAACTTCAGACATGTGCAACGTGGATATTTATTTCTGAATAGTCATCCTGGACTCCCTTTACAGTCCAGCAATGTACCTCATCCTAAAGTAGATATTTGCAACACTTGCTCTATTGGGTTATGCCCTAAAAACTCCTGGTTGTCTTCCTGGACTCTCGTGGGGTCTATAAAATAAGCTCAGAGACAGACATCTACAGCTGAGATATTCACATTTGGTTAGAGAGCCTCAGGTTCAGAGTCTAGATTTACTGGATCTCAGATTTTAAAATAAACTTCTGTTCAGTCTTATCGGTAAGAAACCTTTGGAGATGCATTTGCCCTCTTTAGAAGGTATGATGTGAACTCAGGCCCTAAACATGTGCACATATGGCCCTTTGCAGAAATCATGCTTTCACAGATTTCTTGCCCTGGGCCATACCTGTCTTTACAACCATCCTCTAGGACGTATTTTTAACAGAGGAATATAAATGGGATGACTGTGCTTCTTTCCATCATTTCTTGGGACACCACCACCCACCACTACATCTATGAACAAAGAAGACACCAGGGCAGAAAGCCCAGATGGATTTCCACAGTCCCCAAAGGTCCCCTGTAAGAGGGACTTTTGACCAGGGCATGTAGTGTTAGGACAAGAGGGAATAAGCCTAATAACCTCATCTAACTTTAGATGAGGCATTAGGAAGAAATTCTTGCTTGTGAGGGTAGGGAGGCTCTGGCACAGGCTGCCCAGAGAAGCTGCAGCTGCCCCTGGATCCCTGGAAGTGTCCAAGGCCAGGTTGAATGAGACTCTGAGCAACCTGGGATAGTGAAGGTGTCCCTACATAAGGCAAGGGATTGGAATGAGATCATCTTTAAGGTCCCTTCTAACTCAAACTATTTCATGATTCTGGGATGTCCTCATGAGTGAATGCACTTGCAGAACAGGAGGGAAGTGTCAGATCATGCCTCATAACACACTGAGGGATCCTTGGGATGAAAGGAGCTGCATAAACATAAACTATCTCCATTGATTATACATGACAGGGAAAGGGAAATGTGTGATTTAAAGCAGTGCCAGCTCTGGTTTAGCAGCAGATAAGCGGCGCTGGGGCTGTTGGTCAAACAGTGCTGCTTGCTCTCCACCGCTCATGTTCAGATGAAATGCAGAGGAAGGATATTTTTTCTATCAATGCCACAGAGATCTGAGTGTTCCTGTATGTCTTTCCTACAGAGATAAAGACATGGACACTGCTGACATGTTACATTCCCCTTATCTGGAGTGATTGTGCAATCCCACTGGTGTAAATCTCCTGCTTCCTAGCGTGATGCAAGCAAGATCTGCCTCTGCAAAGACTGGGGGCAGTTTGGCATGGCCCTGTCCCCCACAAAGCAAGAGGTGTGACTTGTCAGCGGGAAAATCATGGAAGGAATTCTGCAGGAGGTGACAAAAGGTTGGAAGCTTATGCAGGACTTTCCAAAAAAGCCCCATGCAGTCTCCACAACAATTCCTCCTCTCGCTGTGTGTCTTATGTAAGGTAACAAGAGACTGACTTGCTCAGCTGGGCAACCTCCTGAAATTCTGGGCAGGGCTGTCATGCTGCAGGTTGCTGCTACATGATCCATCTGTGGAAATAGAGACCCATCAGGAGCACTTCCAAATGGTGTATTCCAGTTCCTGCTGACCTGGGGAATTTGGGAATGATTTTCACCTCATGCAACTTCAGGGGAATAAAGCAGTGACCAAGTGCTGCTGTGGATGCCCCATGTTACCTGGGACACGAGGCTGGCAGGTCTGACATGGGGCCTGTGTGACACTCCTGTCCTTCTAGAACCAGAAGCCAGGTGAGATACACCAGGGCATCCCAAAGGGCTTGAAATGCCTGTATTTAGGCACCTATCTTCCTTCCTGCACATCTACCCCCTCTGTCTCCATCAGAGCTGGGCTGTTTTTGCAGCAGTGACATAAGTTCTTTCAAGGTGGGGTTCAGCCAAACTGTTTTAGACACCTACTTCAGTGGGTTGCTCCCTAAACACCACAGGCTGTCATAACTAGATTTCTGTGATTGTGAAGGGAACTTAAATTTAGACATTTGCATGCAATCAGCCAAACTCCATCCCAGATCTGGTCTGTCTCACACTGACATTAACTTAATACCAATCCACGGACCTGATTCTGCTTGTAATTACAGCAGTGTTGATGAGATTAGATATAGAACTGCCACTTGGCAGTTGTCCCCCAAAGTAAGCTCTGACAGATCTTCATTATGGTAATGTTTTCGTGGCTCCTTTTGTAAAAACAAGAGTTTCAGTTAAGAGTTATTTGTTTGGACTCAAGCCAATTGCGAGCGGCTTCAGTTTTAACAGGGTGTCCTGCAATGCTTTCAATTAAAATGAGGTGTGTAAGAGATGTTTTGGTTTGCTGGCGATGCTGAAAGATAATTGCACACGTCTATGTTGCTGCTGATCTAATAAAAAAGTTTCACTCCATCCCAGAGAAAACATTTCAGTTCACTCCTTAAGGATTTTTCACGTTAAGAAGAAAAACAGAGTGAAAGGAAATATCTGAACAAAGACACATTTCATAGTAAAATCCATCTCAAGCAACTTCTGTTTTTTAACTCTAAATGAATTCACTTGGCAAAACTGACAGAAATTCACAGTGTTGCTGCTTTCTTTCACCAGAAAAAGTATTTATCTCCCCCCGAACATGCCCACAGTGTTGCAGCTGCAGTGCTCTAAAATCCACAGGGCTTTGGACCCTTGCTGGGAGGGCTGGGGGGCCTGGGGTGATCCCTGCAGGTTTTTGACAGCAGGCTGACAAAGGGTCCTTGGATGCTTTCCCTCCATGATGCTTCCACAAGGTAAATGTTCCTTGTATTATTTGCAACACAGTCATGTGTCACAGCAAATGCCAGGTACAATAAGACCCAGACAGAAAAACAGTATAAATAGATGAGGGAATTCCTGGCATTAGTTCTGGAGCAGTTTGGGATTGGAACAAGTGAAAAAATACAATTTTTCATAAAGGGATGTTTCTTGTAAGTAAAAAGAAAATCTCTCCCATTTCTCCCCTCCCTTCTTTCTCCAGATTGTGCTTTTTCACCAGGGAGAATCTGACTGCTTCAAGTGAGTTGAACCAGAATTTAATTTTGCTGAACTGGACTGATTTGGGATGCAAACCACCTCTGAAAGGCTGAAATTTCCCATGGGAGTGGAAATTTTCTGAATTTTGCTCCTCTCTGGTTACTTCTTGCACAGAAATGGCCTAAAGCAAACAAGCAGCCCTCTCCTGGGGCAGCCAGCAGAGCAGCCTGGTAAGTAGGTTAATTTGGATGGGGTTCCTGGGTGGCAGCTCCTCATCCTGTCTCCTGCCCAGGGAAACCTGTGCAGTGATCAGCTCTGCAGACAGGACAGTGACAAGCCTCCCTTCAAGGCAAAAATCAACTTCCACATTTATAAACTCAGAGATCCTTCCCTACAGGAGTCATTCCCACCCCAGGGCAGGCTGGTGTGGCCTGACACAGCCTTGCTGGCCTCAACAGGGCACCCCAGGAAAAAGATCACCTCATTCTAGATGTGAAAATGTTCCATTTTAGAACAAAGCCAAGTCTTGAAAGGATTTTTTGGTAGGCTCTACAAAGCAGCTGATAGCCCAGATGGGAATTCATAGCTGTGGTTGGTTGCTGAGAGCCAGCCAGCTGGTGATGCATCCCTGTTGGTGAGGTATCAGCATGTTATTGGTGAGGATCAGCAACTGTGCCGAGGCTGGGAGCCTGGGGGGATGAGAGATGGACACGTGTGAGGGGCTGTGGATGGAGAGAGCTGGCTCCTTCTCACTGCCTCTGTCTCCATAACATGACTGCAAGGAGACATCAGCCTCCAGAGCTGCTGAGAGGCTGGGGCTGGGCAGCCTTGGGGCAGCTGGTGATGCAGGTGCAGTGCTAGAAGACTTCTATCCATACCCACAGGGTGTGGGATGTAGGGTCAGGTGGTTGCCCTTCCTTGCAGCTCAGAAAGATGTGCCCTCTGAGCTCTGCACTGTGGTCCTGAAGGGTCCATGGCCTGCCATGCCAAGCCCCAGCCTAACTGCAGCCCTTACTTCAATTCTTATCTGGGGAGAGAAGAGTGGCCCTGCAAACAATTAACACTCAAAATCCCCCAGTGAACTAGGGAAGAA
Source organism: Anthoscopus minutus (assembly GCA_013399455.1). NCBI lineage: Eukaryota > Metazoa > Chordata > Aves > Passeriformes > Paridae > Anthoscopus > Anthoscopus minutus. The sequence continues at coordinate 83,623 of VWYI01013653.1, forward strand.
TTATCTCCTCGTTTTTACCTGTCTGGAAAATGACACAGAAATTAATTGACTTCTTCAAGGTCACTCAAAGAGTCAGTGGGAGATTTGAAAATAGGACCCAGGAGTCCTGACTGCTGGTCTTTTCTAACCACTAGATACCTAACTTCAATTGCTAGAGAGCCTGCTCTTAGGCTTTATAATTTTGATTAAATATTCAAAAAATACTGAAGCTTTAAAAGAAAAATAATTCTCTACAACTTTACCAAGTAATATGTGACTGGGCAGAGCTCCTCTGGGAATACAGGCACTGTTTAAAAAGAGCTGCTCAGCTCAGTGCTCTGCATACACATGAGGTCCCAGACTCAATGCTAACAGACACAGGCACAGGTCTGGCTCCTGCCCCACAGGCAGCTCAGGTGACTGCCAGGGCTCTGCTTGTCCATGTTCAGAAGATGAGGTGCTGAGCTGAAGCAGCAGCAAGCTGTGTGTCTACACCTCATGCTGGGCTTTGATTGTGTTACGTGTTCAAAGGTGTTTTAGCTGCTAAAGATGAGCAACCAGGGCTTTGAGAGAGTAAAACGTGGAGTTCAATGAGTGCATCTCCTGCTTTGAGTGCAGAAGCAGAGCAGTGAGTTGGCTCCTGGCTTAAAATCATCCTGTGAGGGCAGAAACCTCCCAACAGGCTCCTCACGCCCTTCCCTGGGCCCCCATCCCATGGCCCTGCGCTCCCTCAATGCTCAGTGACCCATTTCTGGTGTTGCTTCATTTCTTCTCTCACCAGTGCACAGAGACCCCCTCCCAGCACCCCCACAGCTCTGCCCTTGGGGCAGCCCAGCCCTTCAGGTGCCCCACAGCAAGAACAATGAGAGGAGTGCCACCAGCCCCTTCGTTTGCTCTTGCCTGCTCTGACCTCCCTGGAATCACCACCTCCAACCCCTCCATCACCATCAACACGAGCTATCCCAACAACTGGCCCAGCAGCCTGACTCACTGTTACCCTCTAGTGCTGGACCAGCTGGGAGACAGGCATCTCCCTGGAGAACTCAGTGCTCCAGGCAGCACTGGGTTGTCCTCTTCACTGCCAGACACCCAAAATTCAAGTCCTGGCCCCAGTGACTCACTGTAGGATGCTGGCTTTCAGCCCCTGCATGGTTTGCTGAGCCACTTTCTCTGCTGTTACATCCCAGACAGGCAGATTTGTCACCCAGCTGTTGGTAGCTTGGACAAGCCCTTTGGTTCACTTGATTATGTGCCTGCTGTAGGTTTTGTTCTTCCTTCCTTTTTATTTAAAGTCCTCTCTGTCATCTTGAGTTTTGCTTTCCAGACCTTGTTTGCTGTGGTTTTAGTGGAGGGACCAGCAGCAGGTTTGCCCACGGAGAGGCTGCTAGTGAAATGCCTGCCAGGAACAATTAGGGAAAACTTGTTCTGTTGGAAACTCCTATTTTTATAGGGAAGCACTGTTGGAGAGAGGGACCAGAGTATGCTCCCAGTCTGCACCAGTAAGAGCTCAGGCTTAGGAAGATGGTGAAAACATTAAAACCCTCTTGATTTTTCCCTACATTGTCTGAGAATATTGACATTGGTTTTCACAGAATCAAGATTTTCCCTCTCATTTGGGAAGGGAAGGGTTGAACATCCTTAGAGCAGCCTTTGTGGACAGGGCTGAAGACAGCCCATGGGGCTGGGAACAGTGCTGGGATCTGGCCAGGATGGAGTGAAGAGCTTGAAAGGGGGATGGCTTTCCTGGGGAGAGTGGAGAAAAATAATCCCTTGCAGCAACAGCAGAGTCCTAACCCTCCTCCTTCTCTGCTTCCAGGGGAAGAGGGTTAGCATTTTTCCCTAGCAAGATTTGTCAGTGTTGGGCACCCAAATTAGAAGCCTTCTTGCCCTAACCAGGCCACAGCCCTGAATGCCCATGACTCACCACTGGAAATACTGGTAAAGCTACTTTCCTTTTCATGGTTTTCCGTTTCTTTTCTTTCTTAATGAGTGCCGCCAGTTCCTTATTTCACACATGCCAGCATGGATTATAACTCGCTCCTCTGAAAAGAGGCCAACAGCCACATTGGCCACGGGCTCGACGCTGTGTAATCAAGAGCTTTCTCTGGCTCCTGACACATTTGGACCTGTTTGTCTGATAAGCTGAAGCTTGTTTATGGCCATGCATGAAACACAGCTTGTGGTTTTCTGTCCTAATGCGTCTTGTTTGACTGTATTTTAACTTCACTGAGTGTTCCCGTTGATAGAATAAACACTGGTATTCATATAAATCGTTTGCCCTTTCAGATCCTGTGATAAAGCACAGGAAAAGTGTCTTGCCTGCACTAATGAACTGAGCAAAGCAAATATCCTGGACGATAGGTGAGGATCATTTGGAAATTTCATGGCCAGAAACAAAGGCTTTGAGTCTGAGCATTTGTGTACACACACCACAAAAGCTCACCCTTGTATTTGTGCAATGTATCCAGCAATGCATTCTTGAGTAATGCTTGTGTTCCTGGAAAACATACAGGGCAGTGTTCTCTTGTCTAAATGGAGGTGTATGGGGATTTTTTGGGATGCTGTGAGAATCTGAGGCATCCACACAAATCTGGCAGGAAATGATCCTGGCCTGCAGGTTCCTTCCCTCTTGGAGCAGCTGCTGAAAGCTGGGCAAGATAGCCCCAAGGCCCTCCAGGGGTGTGAGACAGTGATGTGCTGTCAGCAGAGCTGAGCTCCCTGCATGGTATGAAGGGTGTAGAGTTCAGAGATGCAGATACAGCTGAATTACAGTGTCTGCAGGATGGTGTCCAGTGGGCAATGGGTGCCTGTGCATCCTGCCATGGACCCCAGGGAGTGATTCCTTTGGCCTCCTCAGATCAGCTGAGATCAGAACAGCGCTGCATTAGGAGGGACTCAGCTTTCTGAGCACTGGCATCTTTTAATTTGTGAGATGCTCCAGCCTGTCCCAGCCAGCACATGCCATGGATTCCTCTGGCATCTGCAGTGGCAGACATGACAAAGGACTTAAAGGAGGCCCAAGTCTGGATGACATCAAATTCCAGAGAGATGAAGGTCTCCATTTGTCATGTCAGACAGCAGATACATGTGCAGGTACCCAATATATCCAAAGAGCACTGGGCACTCAGTTTGGAAATGGAGTTGAGTATCAAAATTGGAGTTCATCTCTCCTAACTAGAGAGTTATAATACAGTTATATCTAATGTGGCTGTTCCCAGCTCCTTTTACCATAGGTGGTAGAAAATGTGCACTCCAAGGGCATGATTCATCTGCCCAGCTTTAGAAGTGTCCTCTAGAGAGATAAGAATAACCTTTTGGTTGTCCTGAGCACATTGGCCAGAACTCTCCAGGGTCTAAATGTACACATCAAGACAGAGTTAGTGTAGGCTTTTCCCTGTGGAGACAGGCATTAATCAGAAGAATTGCATCTTCAGGACATATAGAGTCCACCAATTCCTTTGATAGATATTCTCTGTGGCTGGTAATTGTCTCATTGGAATTTGCCTGGCTCAGTTTCTGTCCTGCTTCTCTTCTGCAGATTGAAGGATCCTTCAGCACTGCAGTGGGTCACATATTCTGATCTTCCCATTGATAAAATGAAGAGCTGGAGCTGCTCAAGGCTTTGACAGAATGGCTTAAAATCCTTGAGAACTGAGATAAGATATGGTTGAGCACATTGTTTCCGTCAATGAGGACAAATGGAGCAAATTATTAAGTAATTCCATGTTATGAGATAACTGCTTTAATAGCATCATCATGGTACAGACATCTCCGACAAATCAGAGCAAAGCTACATCCAAATAACTTGTGGATGGGAGAGTTTAAGAGTATATCAAAATGTGTGTGTCCAAAGAGAGTCAGAAGGACCAGAAAAATGGAGGGAGAATATCCAGTGGATGTAGTCACAGAAATGCTGTTAGGATTTGCTGAGAACGTGAAGAGAAGGGGAGCAATAATTAATTTTACTTTCATGTCTTGAGTTATCTGGAAAATGGATTGGACCTGTGAATTCAGAAACAACCTTCAATTCTTTTTAATCATTTCTAGAGGAAGAAAAAGGATAGGATTGCTCAGCAGGTCTTGATCCTAATATAAGTGCTCCTGGTAGAACATGGAGTTGCTGTGCCTCAGTTTCTCCATCTGCACAGTGGAGCTGTAGGATGCTACTGAGTATCTCCTCAGCTGTGGGGGTCTACCTGGTCTAACTCAGACCTCTGATGATATAAATCAGTTCCTGTGGGATTCTGTCCTGCAGCTTGCAAAGCCGCCAAACATTCCCACGCAACGTGAAACCCACTCCTGGGGCAAAACCCAATGCCAAATCTGTGAGCAGGAGAGGGACTTCCTTGCTGGAAGCATCAGAGTGTTACCCTGGAGGGTGGAAAAAGACCACATACTGCCCTGTTTCCAGGCAGAGTTTAGTTGAATTTTAAACAGCCTCGTTCTAACCTCCCCCTGTGACAGCAAATGTCACTTGTAAAGTGTGTAATTTGTGCCTGCAGCCCCGTGTCACTCAGGTCACATGCAGATGTATACACCCTGCTGTTCCCTTCTCTGCTCTGACAGGATGAGGGTTCAGCAGTGCCTGAGGCACCCACAGATCCAGGGCCTCTCCATGGCAAGGGTGGGATGATGGGCTTTGGAGAGGTCCAAATGCTGCACCCGTGGTGAGCCCAAATGTCCCCACTGCACCCACAGTGACCTATGTGCACGCACCTGCGCTGGCACCAGGTGACTGCATTGTCCACATCACCAGCTGTTAGAGCCTGTGAGTCTGCAGGGTCTGCTGGGGGAGAGAGTTCCTGCTTTTCTTGGGCAGATATCCCTTCCTCTGGCCTTGGGCTCGTGTTCTCCCTGGCTGACAGCCCGTTCCTCCCTCCCTCGGCATCGCCGCGTTGGCAGCACCGGCGGTGCTCGCAGCACCCTCTTTCCCAGCCTGACCTTGCAGCCATCTCTTCTCTAACTAGAAAGGTGACACTGCTGGTTGTTCTGCCTCCTACAAACCCCACCTGTGCTGGGAGGGGGCCGTGGGAAGCCCTTGGCACCTCATGCTGTGGCCTATTACAACGGGAGACCCTTTGCAGGTCTTCAATGTGGTGCTGGCCACACAATGACAGTGTTGGGGTGGGCAGCTGTGGTGCACACTGTGCTGCACACTCCTGGACCTGCCCTGGCTCATCTCAGCATTAGGCAAGAGCTTCTTCTGTTGAAATTTTTTAAATATCAAAGAAAAGTCCTAGTCCTGAAATGTTTGGTCTTTTCTCACAGTGAAACCTCAGCAGAGTTGAATAACTTCATGGCTCCATCCAACTAAAACAGTGTCAAACAAGTGTTTCATCATTTTGGGAAGCGAAACTGGAACTTCTGCAGTGAACCAGCCCAGCAGATGCCTTCTGAAGCCTGTTTGTAACCTAAGCAGGCACATGGCTCTGCTGGAGGTCAGGGAGATGTCTGTGAGTGTGCCCTGATGACTGAGAGTCAGGAGCCACCAGTGAGTGATCCTGTGAGGCAGCTCAGTTGCTGACTGAATTTCAAAGACAACATGAATGAAAGGCTCTGTGGCAGTCTCTAGAAATTCCTGCCTGAGCTAAGGCCCCATTTACCAACCCAGAATAATGAAATTGTACACCTTTTAGAAGGCACTTCAAGATCTGCTTGTGCTAAGTATCTTAGAAAAGCCAAATACTGCTATTATTATTTATTCCAATGTCAGAAACGTGTCCACATCTCATAGCCAATGGATGCCACCACAGACATCTGACAATTCCATCAGCCAAATGATGGAGTGCCCATGGAGTAAAAAGGAGTATCCATGCCTCCCCAGCTGTGCAGTGTGCATCTGAGAGAGGCCAAGCTACCCAGCAATATGTGGATGAGGCAGGACTGATTTCAGTGCCACAACCCTTGAGGCTGTGCCTGCACTGAAGATCAGGTTAGCAGAGCAAAGCAGCTCTTGCAGAGAAGGTCCTGGTCCTTTCTTGTCTGCATGCAGAGCTGTAGTCATGCTGGGCAGTGAGCCTGTGGCCAGTGAGCTTCCTGTAGCACTCATAACAGTATTTTATTCTTTTATCAGCCCAGTCTAAGCGTTAGCATCCCTGCTGGAACCCAGCCCATGCATGTAAATACCTGTGACAGAGAAAAAAGTTTCCTTGAAAATATTTTCAGGATCTAAAGTATTTTTTATAGGTTCTTCTACACCCTCTTCTTTTAGGTGAAACGTGCACTTTGAACTTCCATTGGGAAAGGAGCAAAACGTTTCTGTTTGAAAGCCTGAAATGGGGTGAGGGACACTTGCCCAGCCCCATAGTGTGTGAACAGGGAAAGAGCCGGGTCCTCATCAGATCTAACGCCTGTCCTTAATTAGGCACTCTTTAATCTGTGGTGATTAGGTAAATGAGGGCTCAGTGGGACAGGGAAGGCGGTGAGTCATGTCCTTGGTGGCTGTGGTGCCAGCCCGAGGGTGGGAGGAGCGGATGCTCCTGCGTGCAGTCCTCAGGCAGCACCGGGCTGAGCTGACAGAGCAGGCTGGAAAAGCTCGTCCTGTTGGGGATTTGGTCAGACATCAAGAGAGGGCTTCAATTTTTATGCATGTCAACCTCATGCTTTCCATGAAGGGTCATGAAAAGGAGCTTCGTGTCCCAGGGCTGTGCTCTGCTGGCCATCACTGAAATCAGGTTCACCAAACCTTGTAAATCCCCTGATAGATCTGCTCTTGCTCCCACTGCAAACGTTTGACACCAGATCACATTTGAGATCAGATCTAGATCTGTAGAGGGAAACCAAGATGGACTTTTTTTGTTTGAGGAAATATTTTTTCTGAAGATAGATTTTTCAAGCACTTTGTGCTTTGTTATTGCATTGCTGAACTTCTTTAAAAGCCAATGAGTTAAGCAGGGACTCTCTTTGCAAGGCTTTTTTTCTTTTCCACTCTGTGCCATAGATCTGCTCTTCAATGAGTGCCACTCATAAATAAATCCTCCCTTTGTCCTCTCCTCCTTTAAGCCAACCCAAGGGAACTAGGTAGCACTTTAGCAAGCCATTATTAAAGTGATGATAAATACAAACACTTGATGGAGAGCTGTGGTGCAGGAACAGATTGCCTAATTTTCTTAGAGCAATGGAGATGTGCATGTCATTAATAAAACATCCTGTTGTATGGTTTTTAATTATTTTTCCCATCTCAGTGGAGATCGTTACCTCTGCTCACATGAAAGAGCAGATAACTTGATGAAGGTTCTTGTAATAAGCATTGTTGGAGCCCTCATCTGCCAGAGCATCTTGGTAATTAATGGTTTGTTTAAATTCCAGGGCATAATTGTCTTTGCGTTCTTGACTGTGGCTGTTGCTTGGATCCTAATGGGAAATCTGTAGGGAAAACAGGAGGGCAGTGGGGTTTTAATTCAACACAGATGCTCATCAGCCAGGTGAGCTTCAGCAGTGTCACATCCCAGAGGTGCCACTTGGAGAAGAGCTGGCATTGCTCAAGGAAACAGGACCTCGTTGCTGGGACCTTCCGGCAATTTAAAGTGCCATGGATTTAGGAAAAGGTCTGAACACCTTCCGAGCTAAGATCAATGGGATTTTTTTTCTGGTGGCTTCTCCAAACACTAAACACTATCCTGTGTGACAGCACAAGGTGCCTGTACAGACAGGACCAGGAGATCTGATTCTACAAAATATTTTCTGGACCAGCTGGCATCTTGCTCTTTCTGCCCTCAGACCAGCTAGCACTGGGCCCCAAACCACTGCCCTCACTGGGCTCTTTCTCCTCTACAGAACAGCATGAAAAGACCTTTGACCTTTGTCCTTGCTGCAGCCCTGCAAATTATTTGCACCCAGTTTCACCTGATTTTATTGTGAGACCTGAAATACCCGGTGCTGTGTTGTTCCTCACTCCCAGCTCTGATGCTGGGTGAAGTAAAGAAGTGTAGGCATAAAAAAGGGCTTCTGAGCCTTGTCAGTATGGAAGAGATTTTGAAAACATGATCCATGCATAGCTTGAGATTCTTAGAACATGTGAAAAAGAAGTATCCTGCTAAAAAAAAAAATATATTAAAAAATGATAGTGACTTACATCTCAGGAGATGCATGTCACTGCATCACTCATTCCTGAGGAGGTGAAAGGAACAAACACATCTGCTCAAACTGTTTTGAGGCCAAAGGGTCATGGCATTAGCTGTGTCAGGACTGCCACTTTGCAGCCAGTAAAGCATTTAGTACAATTTCAACTTGACAAATCCTGAAGTGCAAAGCTAATTTCAGTAAATGACAATTTCTAGATGGGTGCACATCCTCACTGAAGAGGTTAACACTGTTAGCTGAGCAATAAAAGCATCGCTGGAAACCTCACCCTCTCTGTGCCTAGAGAGTAAACAGTGAGAAATTCCTCCTTGGAAGGTGTCTGTGCCACAGGAGGCAGTGGCTAGAGCTGGGATTTCAAACAGTAAATAGAGGTTTTTATACCTCAATGACTTAACAACCCTTAAGATCTTCCATGGTTCTCTGCTGTCACCAGTTCTCTTGCTTTAGGACAGAAAGAATCCTTGTGTCAGGATGGAATCTCTCCTCCACTGCCACAGGTCCCCACAGGTGACCAAGGACAAGGTGCCTCATGTAAAACCCCCCTCTGAAACACCCACTTCCAACTCCTGCCAGGTATTTAATTTCTCAGCCAAAATGTTGAGTAGCTGTTAATTCCAAGATGACAAGTGAGCAGCTCGGAATTGTATTGTTGATTATTTTTGGGAAGCCCCCTGTTACTGTGGTGACAGCCAAGAAGGAGTGAGTTTGCTATCTTAAATGCCTTTGGGCACTTCTATGTGTGAAAATGTGCTGTGTTCCCAGCTCCCCTGGCATCCAGCTGTGTCCCTGAGCCAGGGGAGCAGCACAAAATTATTCCAAGTGAATAAATGACTGGGAAGAGGGTGAGCATCACCAATGGTGGCTGTGGGTGAGCATCTCACCTCGCAGGATAGAGGTGTACAAAAGATCCAGCTTGTCAGAGATGCCTCCATCACCTTCTTGGGGATGTTCCCAGGGAAATCGGAGCTCTGGATGTGTTGGGAAGGTGGGAACTCAAATAGGTTCTCTCTTCCCAAGGTTTTGTCCTTTGAGAACAAACATCAAGCAAGAATCCTTCTATGAGTTACCATGGGGGAGTCAGCTTGCAGCACAAGGCCTAAATTTAGCTGCTTTTGAGTCACAGAATCCTAGAACAATTTAGGTTTGAAGGAACCTTAAAGGTTGTGTCATTCCAACCATGGGGAGGGAACCTTCCAGCAGACCAGGTTGCTCAGAGTCCCATCCAGCCTGGCCTTGGACACTTCCAGGGATGGCAAGGAACAGCAGCATCTCTCTCCCTCTCAGGCACCCGTGGCTTCTCTCTTGTAAGTGTCATCCTCCTCCTGTTTCTGCAAACCCTGTAATTCAAAAATAGAAAAAGGAGAAGAATGAAGTAAAACAACGGCTTAAAAAGCCCCGAAAAAAAAAAAAAAAAAAGAAGAACCTAAGATATAATTATGCCTCTTGGATGATATTTTCCTCTGGAAAAATACTAAACATGTTCATGTGATGTTCTGGTGTGCAAGTATCTTCAGCACATCTCCCTCTTGCTCTCTCTTCCTCCTTCTCTCTTGCTCTGCGTTCCAGGAGCTGCCAGCACGTTCTGCAGACAGCCCCAGAGACACCTCAGATGTGAACGTGCAGCACTGCTGGGCTCGGATTTAGGGATCTCTCCACAAACATCGCTCCATGAAACTCACGGAATGCGCTCACAGCATTGAAAAAAAAAAATTTAAAAAAATTACATCTTGAACCCTCTCTTCACCCTCATTCCGGCTCATTTCTGAGAAGCTCTGACGGAACAGAGGCACTGAAGGGCTCGGAGGTGTCGAGCCACCCCCGATCCGTTTCCCTGAAGCCGGACAAGCCCCGGGAGCTCTCAGAGCAAGGCAGGAGCAATTCCCGGCGGGATGCTGGAGGGGGGAGAGCCGGGGCTTGGATTTGCGGGACACAGCACCACGGTTTCAGCGAGGTCTAAGAGAATCCAGGCAACAGAAGCTTCTGCAGCTCAGTGGCACATGAGCCGACAAACAATCCCCCCTGGCTGCTGCTCTCATTCCCTGCCGGATCAAGCCTGCCGCTAATTGCGCTGTCAAAGCTCTGCGGGAAATTCCCTCTGCCGAACCACGGAGGCGTCTCCTGACGGGGTTAAAGGATCCCAGGCTTTATTCCCTGTTTTCAGACCCGGGACCTGCGCTTTCCCTTTCACTTGTCCCCTGAGAGAGGTTTGCAGTAGCTGAAATTCCAACCCTGCAGCAAATCACCATGTTTTGCACTAATTTAACACGAAGTTTCAGGTACTTAAACATTTCTCCAGTCTCTGAGCACAAAAGTGGCCTTTTTTCCCCTTTGCCACCATCTCCTCTGTTATTCAAAGCCCGTTCCAAAAAATCTTGAGGAATGAGCCATGTTGCTTGTTCCTTTCTGGCACATTTCATGTTTTAAGAGCAGTTTTTCCACCATGTTGCAGAAAAAAACTCATCAGTGGGCACAGTCCTTAGCAGGCTCTTGAGAGCCCAAGCTGGATTGAAGGCTGGTGAGAAAACCTGAAAGAAGGTTTATGTCCCAAAAACCAGATTTTAAGCATGGGATGTTTGCAAACCTGTTTTGGGGATCTGATCATGGCCCTGATGCAGCCCTGTGGGGTGAAACCTCACCTCAGGAGGCTCAAGCCCTCCACAAGGGTTAGATGACCCCAAAAGAATGCAGCCTTTGTATAAAGCTCTTTTTTTCTGTTAAAAACTGAAGCCTCACATCTATCCCAACACTTCTGAGGAATCGTTTTCTTTTGGGTAACTCTTAACCTGGTAGAAAAAGAGATGAAAAAAGAGCAGACCTTCCCTCAAACAGGGTGTAGCTCAGTGAAAATTCAGAGCCCAAAAAAATGGAGATGCCAATAAAAAATAGGAAAGTGAATGTTTTCATGTTTTTAAAAGTATTTTTTTTTACCTGTTATTTTGAAAAGGCTCTTAAAATCAACCAAAGGCTCTTCCTTCCAGCTGCAAAGGTGTCGTCCTAAATTAAAGCTCCCATGAAAATTCAAGCTGCCTTGTCCTCATCGGGGTTTTAAATTGAATTAGTCAAGTGCATTAGGAATGCTCTTTGCTTTTCTGTGTTTGGTAGTGGCTGATAAGCCTGCAGCCACAGAGAAGCCTGGGTTTGATCCCAGCTGCTGCCTGGACCTGTGTGTGGAATTGGTTAACCATGTGCAGGAGAGCCCTTCTGAGCCAGGCCCATATTTCCTCCATAAATGATACTTGTGACAAATACCTGGTGTCATTGATATTCCATTAGTTTCCTTCAGTGAAAGATCAGACAGCTTTAAAAAGCCAATAAATTCCCACAGATTGTCTCTGAAAGGGAGAGAAAAAAAGATTCCTTGGCAGGCCACACACCATTAAGCCCAAGCAGCGAGCAGTGTTTTATGGTTAGCAGGGCTGAGGTCACTACTCCTGGATGAGTGCAATTAAGATTCACTGAAGCTACCAATACCCCACCATTCTTCAGGTGCTGGGGCAAAGACACCTTGTTCAGGCAGCAGCAGCCTCAGCTTGGAGGAGGGATGTTCTGCAGTGCTGCAACTCCAGGCTGTGCTGGCCTTGGCAGCACCTCCCAGTGCTTAGAGGTACAAACCAGCCCAGATCCCACTTAAAAAAAAAAAAAAAAAGATAAAAAAAGCTCTATGAAGATCCAGGGAAATGTCTTTGAAGCCAGAGATTCTGCTTGCCATTTTTATGAGGGGTTTTGGAGTGTTGTTAAAACTCTGCAGCTGACAGTGTGCCCACCTTGTGGTCATCACGTCTCTGTCACGCCAGAAAATGTCTCAAAGCCACGTGGCTTTCTGTTTCTGTATGCACACAATCCGTATGTGTGGTATGAAACTGCAGCAGCTTCCTCATTGCCCAGCATGCTCAGGAAGTCTGGATATTGTCAGGTTTTGGGTGCCATTTCCTGACATTTGGGTGTCCTTCCATCCATCTGTCTGTTGAAATGATTTCCCCAGATCTTGCTCTAGCTGCAATCCTTCGGCAAGTCCTTTGTTCCCAATATTCTGCTTATGCCTGAAAAATTATGTTATTCGTGACCAAAAATATCTTTTAGCCATTTGCACCCAGACTTTAAATTTCAAGAGCCATTGATTAGGCTTTTGGAGGGTTTGTTGCTTTTAATATATATATTTTTAATAAAACTTTCTACAGGTAAACCAAATCGTTTTAGCTAAATACCAGAATAAATGAATATGCAGATTTTTTTTTTCTCGAAACGTGTGCTTTGATGAATGACTCATTCCCTTTGTTACAGGAGAATTGTTGGAGCTCTGGTGTTTTCAGGCACTGAGCAAGGCAAGGTTGGGAGGAGGAGTTATTGTCTTTTATTAGACTAGATGATATAGTTGGAAAAAAAAATCAGGCAGGATTTCAGGCATGTGATCATTTCCTTCAGGTTTAGAGCTGCTTTTGCTGCCTTCAAGCTGACTGCAAGTTAAAAACAATCATTACAATATTTGACTGGGTTGAGTCAAAGTCAGTGCAGTTGTCCTCAGCTTTTCCTCCTGACCTGGGAAAAGAGTCCTGGAGTTCTGTGCCAGCATCACCTCATGCTAAAGCTCCTTATCATTTCACCCATTAAATGATAGCAGCCCCTTTGAACATATTTACCCACATGTCTGTTTGGCTTCCAGTTGCTCCCTTATACCTGATAAATAAAATCCATTGGAGATAATGAATGGCATTTCTGCCTTCTTCCTCCTGACTTTTGGATGGAAACCCAACCTTCAGGTAATTCCAATCCCATACAACGTTTGCACAGGAGGAAAAGGAGGCAAGGGCAGATGCTGTAATTTAAAACTTCTCTGAAATAATTTGGTGGGAAAAAAAGTCCCCAAGTTGGCAAACCTCTGGGTAAACCTATTGGGGAGTCTGTCTCTCAGAGCAGACCCTGGGGCTGGGAAACTTTGCCATCTGGGGAAGGAGCAGCACAATGAGGAGACACCCTGAGGTCGGGGCTGGGGTAGGCTGTGCCTGGGCCAGTGGAAGCCGAGAGTTTTGCACATCCCTGGCTGCCAGGAGGAAAACTTCCAGCCCCCACCGTGCCACCCCACTAACATGAGGCCATGGGTGATGCTGCCCCCAGGCAAGGTGCTGCCAGGTGGATTTTGAGGGGAGGTAACCCAGCAGACCCCCAAAACCCTTGGGTTTGCACAGGCACTGGTGTTGTTCAGCGAGGTCTCTGCTCTGGGCCTGTTTGTTCCAGCCTGGCTGGGTGTGGGAACGCTTTCCTCCCCCCCTCCCACTGCAGCTGACTCAGAAAATGTTTGAAAATCCCAGGTTTCTGCCATCTCCTGCCTCTCCCACTCTGGGTAACAGGAGGCTGAAGGAGAAGCAAACAAAAGCCTCCTTATGCTCTGGAGAGCTGATGGGTCATGAAGCAGCAACTCCTCCTCTTCTCCTGCTGCCCTCCTGGGAATCTGGCCTCCCCATTGTCTGCAGCAGTCCCAGGCACGTGAAAGGCCTCCTTGGCGTGGCTGTCACATCTGAGCCCGGGCTGGGGCTGAGAGAGGGCTGTTTTTATCAATTACCCAAGCTGCAGAATGTGTCTGAGCCCTTTGCCATGCCTGTGGTCTGTGCTGGGCTTTGATGGGTGAGGAGGTTACAAAGCCAGAGAAAAAGGCACAGCAGGCATCTGGTTACCCTGCTCACCTGCACTTGTCTGCTCACTCCTGTCTTAAAATCATCTTGCAAGTTTGTTGGAGGCAGAGTTTACCTTGTTTCAATGTTTGTGTAGCAGTGAGTGCTGCAGGACCCTGCTCCAGGCACAGGAACATCATTTTAACAGAAACAGCTGTGAGCCCAAGGGACAGGGGATGGCAGGTGGTTTATTTCCAAAATCCACTGCAAAAGCAGGGATCAGATCTGACCTCATCATGGTCTGCAGCTTCCTCATGAGGAGAAGAGGAGGAGCAGGCTCTGATCTCTTCTCTGACCAGACAGGACCTGAGGGAATGGCCTGAAGCTGGATGGAGTGAGCTTTAGGTTGGATATTAGGAAAAGGTTCTTCCCCCAAATGGTGGTGGGGCACTGAAAAGGTTCCCCAGGGAAATGGTCTCAGCACCATGCCTGATGAAATTGGATTTAAATAAAGGCAAAGACATCTGAGGGTCTACACAAGACAAAGCAAATCTGGGACTCTTTTTTTCTGCTTCTCAGGACTCCCATCTGCAGAGATCAATCCCTGGCTATTTTGCTATTTTTTTTTCAAATAGAGGCTCAGATGCATGAGGAACTGCATCAAGCTCCTTCTGCAGCACTGAGGTACCATAAGAACACAGGGAAAAATTCACAGGCTCTAGGTAGAGTCCCCATGCATGTCCAGGTTGGCACCTAGGAGAGGTGAGGAGAAGCATTTCCAAGAGATCTGCTGGGGAGGTTTTGGAAAGCATTTTCAAGCCCATGACCTTGTCAGAAGAGCTTCTGAACCCTGTGATGGCCAACAAAACCTCCATCCCTGTGCAGTGTCCTCATCTTCTTTATATAAACTCAAGCCCCAGGCCAGGGCAGTTGGCCAAGCAAACACACACAAATTCCTTCCTTCCCTGCTTCCAGCCCGCGCTCTGCTCAATGCACGGGCCCAACATGGGGCCTTGGAGAGAAAGGTCAGGACCATTTGGTGTCCTCTTTCTTTGGCTAGTGAAAGGGTGTCTCTGGCTGTGCAGCCTTCTAAAAATAAGCCCGGCTTGCAGAGAGGTTTTGCTCTCCACCATACACAGCAATAAAAGGATAGGAGAGGTAGGAAAGGTGTCGGGCAAGGGAGGTGTCCAAAAGCTGCCACGCTGCTTCCCTGCAAACCACACATATGCTTCCTCCTTTGTGTGAGCATCCTGCATGCTGAGAGAGGGGAGAGAGGGAAGGAGAGGCCTCAGAAAGCCTCTCCTGCCACTGGCATGGAATGCAGACCCGCTGGAGGGGCCACAAAGGGAGCCCTGCCCTGGTGAGCAGGCTGGCAGCAGGGGCTGGGGACACTGGCACGATGCCTGTGAGTGGGCAGGGTGCCACCACAGCTGCAGAGGGGACACAGGGCAGTGCCAGAATGCTGAGAGGGGCTTTGAGTGGCCACAGTGTTGGGGAGACCTCCTGTGAGAGAACCATGGGCTGGTGAGGGCAATGACAGCTCCTGCACAGGGGAGCTGCTGGGTCAGGATAGATAAGGGGGAGATACTGGGTGTAATCCTTCAGGAACAGCCCCTAGCAAAGGTCACCAAGGGAGATTTTAGGGCTTTAACTGCTTTGAGGGGACTTTGAAGGGTCCAGCAGCATAGAGCAGGTTGCAGAGGTGGCCACAGCACTGGTATTTCAGGTCCTGGTGAGGATCTCCAACCACCAGAGCTGACCAGTATAAACCAGTTCACTTCAAGTGTTCATCTTCATCATACTTTTTTTCCTTTGGCTTACCATGCAAATATGTTCTGTGATTTTCAATACTGGATCCAGCTTGATGTTCTATGAAAGGCATTTCTCACTTGACTTTTCCCAGGCGATCATGCCTTGACCAATTAATTGCTCATCTAAGCCAGCCCACAAAGTGTGATAAAGTCAGCAAAAGACAGCAGGAAAATGTGCCAGAAAACTGTGGGTTTACCCTGGCTTTCAAAATCAGGGGAGTGTTTCCATCATGTTTATGGACAGCCTGGAAGTTTTCACCCTGAATGCTGCATGTGGGTCCCCTGGGTAGAAGGAGGGGGATTTCAACCCAAAGAAGTGTGAAGAAGGTCAGAGGAATGGAGAGCCAGCCCTAGCAGAAAGGACTAAATTCTCCTGGTGTTGTAGATGGATTTTAGTCATTACATGAGCAGTATTATATTTTATGGCTGCCTAAAACAGCTGATTGTGAGATTTGAGAAATCACTGGCCATATATTCTACACTGTAATCAGGAATTAATCTGGCCAACTGCCCACAGCTCTATGATTGCATCTCTCCAAAGAGCTTTGTAGTATTCCTTGAGGTCTGCGTGGATGGCAAACACTGGGAGCAGTCATCAGTCTCTGACAAAGCAGAGCAAGAGATGGTGACAATAAATAAAGTGGAGGTCAATCCAATTTCCTGTGATGGGCCATTTGTGGGAGGGAAGGGGTTTGTCTGTGTGAGAACCACCTGACATTGGCCAGACCCTGTTAACCATCCCTTCCACCAACAGGTAAGGGTGTAAATGTGCCTATGCAAACCCAGCTGGGATTTTACATCCACAGCACAAGTCCAGCTCATGAGCTGTGGAAGTGAGTGTCAGGAACATATAGTGGTGGCCCTCTGGATGTGTGCAAGCCAAAATCTGGGGAAAACTGGTTTATGGGAGAGGAAACTAAGAGCTCTTCACTCAGTTCCTTCTGGGTAACTGCTGTGCTGTACATCAAAGCTACCCAACAGCACAGCAGCACAGGCAGCACTGGTGCTTACACTGGAGGACAATTCATCCAGCATGGCTGAGCTGCAGAGAAATAAAAAATAAAAGCCTTGGTGATAATCTGGGATGGCTGCTGTTTCCCCAGGAAAACAAAGGATTTTGCTATAAACCTTCTTGTCCCCCTGTTTTTGACACGAATCACCATGAAAGGCACTGTACTGGGCTGTGATTGCAGCTCTCATCCCAGCTCTGAGCTTTGGCTTCTCCTTCTGCCTTTCACTGTCTCCTCTCTGTAAGATGGGGAGATTCATTAATGGAATTAAGCTGAAAGGGGGTAGATTTAAATTGGATGTGAGAATGAGGGTGGTGAGGCTCTGGAACACATTGCTGAGGGATGTTTTTGAAGCTCCATACCTGGAAGTGTCCAAGGCCAGACTGGATGGTGCTTGGAACCACCTGGGATAGTGGGAGGTGTCCCTGCCCCTGGCAGGGCGTGGAACTGGATGATCTTTAAGATCCCTTCCAATCCAAATCATTCCATGATTCTATAATTCTACGAATCATACTTACAAAACATTGCAGGGTTCTTCAACAAGCATTTGACAGCCACAGAATGATCCTGTTAAATGTGAGTGTTGGGTTGATTTGGATGATGTCCTAACCAACATTCATCTCCCAAACAAAACTGAGGCGAGCCAACTCTCTTTAGGCAATAAACAATAGCTGTGGTGGGCAGGGAACAATGCAGGTAACACTTCCAATTCACAGCTCAGCCATCACTTAGAAAACACCTTTGGTCACAACCAAACAGAGCTCCCAAAAGCTGATTTGATTCCTCTTTGCTCCCCAGCCCCTACGTGTTGCTGGAAACCCGTTTGTGTTGTGCTCCGGAGAGAGGGGGGAAAGGCAGCCAAGGGAAGCAGCATAAAATCTGCCCCTGGAGGTTCATTTGCAGGGAGCTGCAGGGACTTTCACACATGTATAGAAACTTATTAGCAATAAACAGAGTTGTCTGAAACATTCCTACATCCTGGGTAGGGGTTAGTGCTTCCTAGTCAGGGAAATCTAACAGATGAGCAAAGAGGGACTGCGAGGATAAACGGGAGTGTTGGCTTAGGGCTGCCCCCAGAGGCTCGAATCTCTGGAGGAGGGGATGGGGAATTGCCTGCCCCTAATTCAGGAGAGCCAGCCCAGAGATCAGAGCCAACAAAGGCTGTTATCGCTGGCAAGAGCAATGAAATTAAAGAGATGTTTCACTATCCATCATCAGGTGTGTCAGTTTTCAACACTTAACGGCTGCAAGTTAAAGCCTTTCTCGGCTGCATTTCCAGTCATTGGCTTTTAATTTCGGGCACAAAGGAAGGAATTACATTGGAAGTACTGCAGGTGAGATTTCCTCCCTCCTGCCACACATTTCTGCAGCAATGCATCAGTAATGAGACTTCATGGGCAGCGTCTTCCTTGCCAAAGCAGAATAATTCAGTTCTTTACCTGCCTGCTTGTCCAAAATCGCTCTGGGGTAATGGGATAGAGACTATGCCAGTCCTTTCCTCGGGTATGTGACAGCCAAATGCCACACGCCAGATCACATCAGCACCCTCCTTGCAGAGCTGGGCTGTGTGAGGGGCAGGACACCGTGCTGAGATCTCACCAGGAGCCTGTGGCTTATGCTCAGCCTCTTCAGGTGTGGTCCCAGGCTTTCCTTTGGCATCCCAGGCTGAGGAACCATCCATGGGGTCCATGTCAGCTCAGCTCAGTCCGAGCCGTGTTGAGGAAACCCTGCTGCAGTCTTTGCCGTAGGCTCAGCCCCTGAGTGAAGAAATGAACAGAACCACACAGAGGGTGAAAGCAGCAGCGCATGGAGCTTGGGAGGACTGAAGAAAAGAGCCCCTTCACTCTCACAGCCACATGAATGTGTGTCAGAGAGAGATACAGGCTCCGTTTTGCCATTTGCCAGACAACAGCAGTTTTTCAAGGCAGCATCATATGAGTTTTCCTTTTATAACCATCTCTCTCGTGGAAATCCCTATTGGTCCCTGCTATTCCAGCAGTGTCGAATTCAGCTCATTTTCCCCCAGGAAGATCCAGCTGATTATGCAATAGCAATGTGTACCAGCACGTTAATGGCGCTTGGCACCTTCCTGGGCTGCACGGGAGGCAGGGGATATTGCTGTCATTATGGAATTAGTCATGCTGGAAACACCGCAGGGTTTGTTTAATCCAAGGAGAAAAGAAAAAGAATTGATGGGGTGGGGTGAACAGAGGCAACAACAGCAGCTTTCTGAGCCAGGCAGAGAGGCAGCCAGGGCAGGACCTGGCACCTCTGCCAGTGAGGGGGTGTCCCAGCAGCTCCCCGTGTTCCGGGTGCCTGGGGGTGCCCGTGGGTTCCACCCAGCTGCAGTTTGGGGATTTTTCACCATGCAGGACCCCAAGAGTTATCTGGATGGATTTTAGCACGTATAAAACACTCAGGTCATTGCAGACCCTCAGGGAAGGAGTGGTCTGGAGGGAAAGAGCCTCCCTTGCCTTTGCTGACCGAGGGGACACACGCAGGTTTCTGGAGAACCTGTGGTCACACATGGGATCATGATGATGAGAGGAGGGTCCAGGCCAGTGCTCCCTGCTCTGCTGCTCTCCAGCTTTCATTGCAACACTGCTCCACAGCCTGGCACTCTGCAGGGGCCCTCCCCAGCCCTGTCTGGGGTCAGGTACCATTGTCCCACACTTCCCCTCACATCCTCTCCTCTGGAAATAAGGGCATAACCTCAGGTGATCAGCTCAGTGACCTGATCAGATGTGACCAGATCAGCTCAGTGATCGGATCAGGGTGTGAGCCCTGGGTCCTGACCACCTCCTGGCCCAGAGAAGAGCTGTGTAGGCTGCAGGTGCCCCATGAGGTGCATCCCACTCCTTCTGACCGTTCAGGAGACATCTCTGCAGGTGAGCTTGCAGCAGCTGACACCCACCCTCGCTCTGCTGGCTCTTCATCCCACCTGGGTTTCAGGCACCTCTGTTTCACAGCTGCAGTTGTGTGCAAGCCCTCCCCATGCCACTGGCTGAGTTCTCAGTGCCAAGGCACAGCTGGGATCATGCCAGCTGCAGATTGTCTGCCTCCAATCTCCTCCTCCCAAGCCAAGATTTAATGGTTTTGCAACAAACTCAGTGCTGCTTGTCCCCCACCTGTGCCTGCCTAAGTGCTGCTTAGATTTCATCTGCTGTCAAGGGCCTTTGGATGCTGCCAGCCGAGCTGGCCCTCACAGGGCCTGGAGAGGATTGGTCTGGACTAAATGAATGCACAGACGGGTCCCTAAAGCTGCTGTGAGCCAGTCAGCCCTCAGGAAACACTGCCACGTGTAATGCCATAAGGAAGCAGGGCGGAAGACTTGGCCTGAGGAGAAGGGATGTCTGCTCCTCCTTCAGCCTGCTGCCCACACCATATCCCCTCCCATGAGTTTTCTGCTGGGTGCAAGGTCCTAACAAGGGACATTTTCTACCAATTGCCTCTGGTGCCATAAGAAAATGTCTGCAGTGAGCCTGGATGTGTGGTAGAGCATATCCTCCTCTCTCATTTTTGAGGGATGTGGAGCAGAGCTCCCATCAGCTCTCTCCATCCCTCACTCGTGGCCAGATATGGTGGGGATGTGTTCTCCCTGCTGGGTACTGCTAATTAACATAAGAAACAGTACCAGAGGCTATGAGGCACTGAACCAGAGTGTAATTAGCTACATGGGATTTGCTAAGTGTCTCAGCAGCCAGGACAACAAGCAGGGAACCCCAGGGCCAGCCTGTGTCAAGGAGCTGCTGTATGACAGCAGAGCCCCACAAGGGTTGCTCAGTGTTGCCCTGGGTCATTCTGTGCCTGGTCCAAGGCTGTGCTGGGATGTGTGGAATGGCCAAGTCCCTGCTCCCTGCCCCAGGTTTCCAACAGCACAGACATGTCTCTCCTCCTTGCTGCAGCTTATTTAATATTTATGCGCCCAAGAGCACGGGAATATCCTAACAATTCGTATGCTCAAAAGTCCAGAGCTCCTCTGAGACATTTTGCTGTCTGTGTTTGCTTTCCCTCCTTTTCTCCTCTGCACTGGGCTCTGCAAAGGTGTTGTCACTGGGTCAGTCAGTTCTCCTGTCTGGGGATGGGAGCAGGCTCTTGAGCTGGGGTCAAGGTGTCTCCTTGTCACCTCCACCTGCTTCTCCCAGACACAGGGGAGGGGTGCCCTGGTGGGATTTTATCAACTCCCTTTGCCAGGCCATGGGGATCTAGTGAATGCCAACAAGAGGGTGTCCAAAAGATGCCAGGTGAATCACACCCTCCAGAAGCACCTGACCTTGCATGCTGAGCCCCCAGTGGCATCCACAGGGGTCCACAGTCGGACCCAGACAGATTGTCACACCCCTCAGGACTTGGGGACTTTAGGGACTGTGAGCCCAAGGTAGAAAATATTTTGTGCTGCTTCTGGTCTTCATGGTCACCTTGTGATGGGCTGGATTTAAAGGTGCCTGGTTTAATCTTACTGGGATAATAAACACACCCATTCAAATCTCTAAGGGCTTTGGAAGCCACAAAGGGATCTATCCTCAAGAGGCTAAGCCAGAGGCAGTAGGACACCTCCTCTTTTGGATTAGCCAAAAGGGGACAAAAATAGCCTCAATCTCACCGGAAGCCTGAACCTGGGTTGTGATTCATGCCCTGGCTGGCTGCCCACGAGGTTTGCACAGGAATTTGTGAGTGAAGCTGTCGGGTTTCTGGCCCCAGCTACCCTGAGTGCCTGCAGGAAGGATGAACCCTTCCCAAAACATGCCAAGGCTTGGAAAGGAGCATCATGTCATGCCTGGCAGGAGGAACCTGCTCCAAACATAATGCAGCTTCTGTTCAAGGCTCCCTTTTCTATTTTTACATGTGTGGAGTGGTGTAAAATGTGCTTTTTTATTTAGCTTTTCGTGAAACCCTGCATGCAGTGAAACATAGAGCAAAAGGACTGGAAAAGGGATGGTGGGGAGAGAGAAAACAAGGCAGCAACCAAAAATCTTTCATCTGCTGATGATATTAGAGGAGATGTTTGGTCCTGTTGTTGCTCTCCTGCTTTCAGCCTGGCTGCCCTTGCCTGTCCTCCAGGAAAAAGGAGTCAAAATGACTCATAGGAGTAATGCTGACCCATTGATCAACACCACGGGCTTCATGGTGAGGATCTGGGGTGAGTGAGACCAACCCTGTGACAGCTTTGGCACTGAAAAAATTCTCTTTCCCAGGGCTTTTTGCACTGATTTTAAGCATCTTCTTCCCTACCTTAATGGAAAACAAACAGATCTGTATGGCCAGAGATCAAGAAAGCCCCAAACGAGGGGAAAAAATTGTATTCACTTGCTTAATATTTGATAAAATCCAGTTCTGTCTGAGCCCAGGGTGATTTGGTTTAATCACAGTGCACAGGGGAGATTTTCTACATGACTTTGCAGACAGAGGCTGAGTCTCTTGGGTCATGCTCTCATGAGCAATCACTCTTGTCCATGCTGGGGTAAATGAGAAAAAGTTTGAGATGAGGGAAGGGGCTCCAGGTGCAAGGGAAACCCCAGGGATGGTTTTGAATGGCAACTGATTGCCTGCACTGAGATTTGCCCAGAGGGTGAGACTTAAGTGCTCATCTCCTTAGCACACAGGGTGGGAGATTCTTTAATTGTCCGCCTCACAACCCCAAAAAATTAATAAAAAAATTTCCTTGGGCAAGAAAGCTTCATCTTTCTTGTGTTTGCAGTAAATAAAAGCTTTTCCCTGCTGCTCCTCTGGTGTTTTCTCAGCCCTGGCCTCACTCCAGATGGGGCTTTCTGCAGGACAGATGCCACAGGGGAAGACAGCACATGTGGCTGGGGTGGGATTCACTTTCCAGCTGGAGGCACAGCACTGGGGTCCCTGTGCAGGCTCTCAGCTCTCAAACCCTCTTTGCTTCTTCTCTTCTAGGGAGAGAGGAGCTTCTACCTCCTCTGAGGGTGAGATCTCACCTGAGGTGAAGTCACCCAGATGTGGGCAGGACTGTGCCTCGGTGTTTTGGTAATTAATGGACTGAGGGACTGCAAATGCAGCCAGTTCTAACCTCAGCAAGGTCTGTGGCTCTCTGCTCTGCCCCTGGCCCTGGGAACTGAGGAGCAGGGACTGGTCAACAGTTACAGCTTCATTTTGCTGAGGGTGGTGCTGTAGCTCACTGCCTTGGCCTAACACCAGGAGGGTCCTGAAGGAGCCTTTTAATCTTGGCTTTTAAGGGCTTTTGTCTCTGTCTTAAAAGCACTTCTGTGTTTGTGTCACCTAACCAGGAACAGGGCTGGAGCCTGGGCTCCTGTGATCATCCATAGCCTGATCCACAGTATGTGTGCTGTCCCAGAACAGTTAATTCCCCTTCCAGGAGGTGCCCAGTGTCACTCCCAACAGGCAGGCAGGACATTGCAGCCCTGTTTGGGACAGCAGGAAGGTCAGTCAGGTAAAAATGTTGGGTACAAACTCACCTCTACATGGGAGAACAGCACTGTCCCCCAAGGGAGGCAAGGACACTTTCCCCTGCAGAACTGACTGAGCTTTGAGAGTAGATGGATGTTTTGGGAACTATGATCCAAGGCAAAAAATAATCTGGAAAAACCAACCTTGGAGCCAAGCCCAGTGGAGTTCCTTAGTTCCTCATTAGCCTCCTGAATGCTGTGTCCAGTCTGTCCAGAAACACACAGAAAATTTCTCCTCTGGATTAAGAACCAACCATAAAACTCCTGGTAGAGACATGGCCACCAAAGCTGGCTTTGTCTCCACCACCATGTCCTAGGTCACTAGTGCTGAGCTCCACCCATACACCTCCTGAAATCAGCTTTATTTTTTAGTGTAAAAACCCAAACAAGAACTGGAATAAACTGATTTAGGTCCAGGTTGGGTTGTTGCAATGGGATGGGCAGAGCATAGGCATCTCTGCTGGAGCACTGTTGGGCAAGAGGTTCATCCCACCATCCCTTCCCATGGCTGGTGTGGGGCTGGGTGAGACCCTGCAACTCACAGGCTGCCTATGGTCACTGCTCATGCCCTAAATCCTCTGTAAGGGGGAATTTTTGAAGAAGATTAGGGGAAAAAATCCTCTTGTCTGTTTGTTTGTTCCTTCCTCCCATCTCTGGAGTGAGAGAGGATTTTTGGAAGTCAGTCCAACTCCCTTATTGCCTTGCCTGATATATCACTCCCCATCCTCACTTTGAGGAGTTCAGACAAGTGCCTGATGCTAAACCTGGGGATGTGGAATAGAAAAGTTGTGCTCAGAGAGTGCAATGCCACTCCTACAGCTCTTCCCACTGGGAGACACCAGCCCCGGAGGCAAGGATGGGAAGAAGGTGCCCTGAGGAGTGCAGGCACCAGTTCTGGGCATCTGTTGCCTCAGGGTGCTCAGACTCCCAGGCTTTGCAGCTGATCCCCTCACCTGGGCTTGTTCCAAGGGGCTCCATCAGCAGCTCCCCTTCCCACAGCTGGAAAGGACAGAGGATTGTTCCTAAGGAGGCTTTGCCTTGCTGGAGGTTTGCCTGGTGTGAGCAGTGCCCTCCACTCTCCCCTCCCCAGCTCACTCAGCACCTGGAGGTGGTTTGTGGAGGTGTTTGTATCCAAACCCAGCAGGTTTGGGGATAAAATATGGAGATTGTGGATTGATCACTGCCACGCCCCGCTTGAGGATGGAGGATCCCTACAGGAAGGCAGGGCCCTGGCACAGAAAAAGGCAGCACAGCCTCCAGCCTCACTCCTGGCTGGAGAAGGTTTGTTCTCCACATCCTCCAGGGCACTGCATGGCTCTGACCTCCTCCCTCCCACTGAGCAGCAAGGCTGGCATTTTGGAAGGCTCCTTCCCCCAACTCCTTCCCGAGGGCCCAGGATATGATTCAGCCCATCCCAAAGCAGGGAGGGTGATTCACATCCTCTGAGCACCTGTATCTCCTCATCAGCTCCAGTGGGAGCCTGGGATGGAAGCTGAAGCATCTTTGGGTGCTGGATCAGGCCTTTCATCCTCTGGAAAACTGAGCAGCACCCTGGCCTTGCGGGAATTGGAATTACTGGGATAGAGGGTGATCTTGCAAGGTGCAGCATGTGCTGGAAAACCACCAGTTCTGCTGGATTTGGGACTGCTCTGTGCCCTGACTGCCTCATCCATTAATCCATGCAGCCTGACAGGATATACCCTGTTTAAATCTGCTACCCAGCTTTAATTTTTCATGTTTCTTATGCTGCAATTTTTTTTTCCCTGAGAAATTATTTAGGCAGATGGCTGAGCTTGAAATTAATACACTTATTTCAACATTTGCATAGAGCATCTGTTAGGGGAAAAAAAACCCTCCAAGTTTTGCTGGTTTAAAAAAAAAATATTTTTTTCATCTTCAACTTGAATTCCAAGAATCTCAGAAGACGACCACCCCTTCTAAGAATGCTGGAAAGCTTCATTTATATGCCAGTAAGATGGCACTCCACTGAAATGTCAGTCACTAGCAGATGATTTGGAAGGGGAGAGGGAAATAAATGTGTGTTACAGAACTGATCAAGTCTAGACAAAAAAAAAAGGGAAACTTTGAAAAGCAAGATCCTCAAAGGGTAGCCTAGATGAAGCTGCTGAGAAATTACATTTTGTCTCTTAGAGAAGATCTGACAGTTTGTCTAAATCCCACATACCTCTTCCCTGGTAAAATAACCTCCTACGATAATATTAGATTATTAATTTTTGGGCTAGCCACAATAAAAATAAAACCTCATGATGGTTCATCACTGCATGTGAAGAAGGAGCCATTCCCTTCTGTCCAAACCCTCTGGGTCACCTCCCTACTAAAGCCCCAGTGTCAATGCTCTACTTCCACCCAAAGGACTGTCCTATTTCTCCCTTTTATGACATATGGAACAAAGTCAAATAGTAAATATCTTTCTGATGTTTTCAGCTGGCCTCCACAGCACGGGGTCTGTCCTGATGAGCTTTAATAACAATGTCTGCCTATCCCTGAGAGCTGTAGGTCAGGCTCAGCTCTCAATCCAGACGTGCATTTGTGTAATTGCCACTGCAAAAGGCTTCCTCTCTGCTTTAATACCACGTGTTTAAGAAGGTGGCTGTTTGTGCCTTCAGTTTTTACTCTATCTTCCTCATTATTCCTACCCAAGCAGCACAGAAGGTGCAGTCAGGCAAGCAAGCCCCACTTTTTTACTTGTGATAGAGATTGATCTCAGCAGGTTTCAGCTGGAGTCACCCAACCTACAGCCACGTTGATTCTGGGCAGTGTCTCTGATTTGGAGTCACTCTGGATTTGGAGCTTTACCTGCAAGGGCAAGAGCAGCTTTTGAGCTGTACCTCTGACAGCTTTTCCCTTGGTTTGGTACATCCCTGTATCCAGCATCACTCCAGTCTTACAGCGAGAGGCAGTAATAAATCACAGCATATACATGCTTTAATTATTTTGTCAAAATGATTTATAAGCTGTAACTTACTGGAAAGTACCAGGTTGTACCCGTGGACCAGCCTTTTTTGGTCCTTACCTGTGTTAACTCTGCTCAGCACCTCTTCCTCCCACATCCCTGCTCAAGGGATGGTGCTTCCCTGAGTTGCAGCACCTTACCTTGGAAACAACTGCAGGAATGGACCTGGCACTGCAAAGATATTTTCCAGCTCTAGCCAATGTGCCACATGCAGCCCCTGCCATCCCCCACCTCCACATTCCCACCCTGGGGTCACTCAGTTTATCCCATAACAAACTTTTCTGGCAGGGTGTCAGCTCAGCCAGAGTAATAAAGATTTACAGCCATGGCTGAGGCAATGCCAAAAATACCTGGCATAGCAGGCTGCATCCCACAGCACAGGTAAGGGGGCTGAGATTTACTTCCCTTGCACTGAGGGAGGGGAGAGCTGAAGGGGTACTGCTTTTTGAATGTTTTCCCAGTGTTTTTTTGCTTTTTAACGACCTGTTTAACCCATGGCTGAAGGGTGTAATTTATGGCTCCGAAATATAACCAGGGGGTTCACAGCCTTCATGCTTTGGCTCCCTCTGCTTTATCACCCGGCTCATTCCTCACAGTTTTGCATGACAGCACAAGGGCTGAGTGCCATGAATGGTATGCAGATAAAAACAGAGGGGAAAGGCTTTCCCTCAAAGTCCAGCGCCAGTGGAAGGGTGGAAGAGAGGGAGGTGGAGGAAAATGTGCTGGGGAGGCTCTGGAGAAGCTGTGAGGTGCCTCTGCAGCAGGCAGTGGGAGAAATGCAGAGTGGTGATGGAAACCAAGGGCTGCATGCAGCCCCACGGACACTGAGGGGCAGGAAATTCACTTTGGCACTGGGATGGTGCGGGCAGAGGCAGTGGTGGCCACACAGGGGTATCCCATTTTCCCATTTTCCAGCCTCTCTGTGTAGCCACAGGGGTTTGCTCTGGCCTCACCTGCTCCAGCCTCAGCCCCTGCAAAGTGAAGAGACCCTGCAGGAAAGCTGAATGCTGTGCAGGGAAAGGTGAGGAGGCATCCTTCCTTCATGGCAGCAGTTTGGAGGGTCAGGGCGAGGATGAGTCCTTTTCCCTCATCCTTTGGCAGGAGAACTCTGCCTTCCCTTCTCTGCTCCTCCCCACTGAACTTTCTCCCCTGCAATTCCAGCACTATATTTAGATGAGAGGCAACATGGGGGATCGTTGACGTGCCAGAGGACTTACTTCCTCCTGGGATTTCCAGTCAGGAGCAGAGCAGCAAAGCCTTGGGACTGGTTATCTCCTGCAGATAGACACAGGAGGCTCCTGCTCATGTCTAGGGGCTGGAGCTGAGGTCCTGCACCTCCTCAGCTTTCCAACCTGCTGGGATCCAGGTTTGTCAGCAGCAGTGGGGCCAGAGTTAGTCACAGCTCTCTGCTCTGAGCTGAAGGATAAGGTTATTTCTGTATTTCTCTATTTCTGTATTATTTCTGTATTTCTCACCTCAGCTCCACTACAACACAACTTTACACAGCTGGAAAATGTTGAATTCTCTTTATGCCCATGATCCTCAATCCTTGAGGAAGGTCAAGGCCAGGCTGTGGAGAGCCATCCATGCCCAGTCCTCTCCCTTATCTCCAGATATCCACTCAGAAAATAATATCATGCCACTTTGCTTCCCTCATGCTTTTCCTGGGAGTCCATACCCAGAAATGTGCTCCCTTGCTCTGTCCATTTCCATAATTAAAGCAAGAAGCAGTGGATGTGATTTAAATCAAGCCTGAGCTCTTGAAAAGCCACCTGTGGTGTTAAAAGCAAGTCAAAAAGTGTGTTAATAGAAGCGATAACATTTCAGCCGTGCACAGACAGCGTTAATTATAACATTCCCCATCAAGCAGGGCGTTCCAGTGTCCCTCAGTGAACAGGCAGTGGTGATGGGTTTGGGTCTGAGTGCTGGGCTCAGCAGCAGCACAGGTCAGGAGGGGAACACTGCCAAGCTGGGCAGGCAGAAAGCATGGGAGGGGTGGTCTGATTTGCCAGTTAGACCCCCTAAATAGAGTATCCCACCCTGGGTCCTAGAGCCACAGGCTACCTGCAGGATAAATGGGATTTAAACATATCTTTGACACATTGAAATCCTCCCAGGACAAGAGAGTGGACTAAAGCATCCTTTAGGGCATCAGTACCACCACCCTGGGGAGAAATTCCTGCAGGCTGTTTGAAGCCTTTGCCATCTCTTGCTCAGGTTGTCTGTCCTGCTGTAGGGCCCCAGTGATCTCCTCTGGCACAACCACGCAGCTGGTCCTTCATTCATGAGGTTGAGTCCAAGTTATTAATTCCATTCATATCCTCTCTGACAGGCAGAAATCAGTAAAGGTCTGGGCTTTTCCAGGGGTATTCCAGCAGCAAAATGAGCACAGGCCCCTCTGCCATCAGTCATTGCTGTCCCAGGGCGGGTGCTTTGGGATACTTGGGAACAATTTGGCACTGTCCTGGCTCAGGAAGAAGTGCAGATGTGTGAGGATGTGCTGTGCCCAGCTCTCCCTTGGACTGTTGCAAACACCTTTACCCATTTACAGCCTTCTTTTGCCCAAGCACTGGAGAGCTCAGTCCATGAGCAGCTTGACATTGATGCTGCTCGAAGTGG
Organism: Anthoscopus minutus; assembly: GCA_013399455.1. Taxonomy (NCBI): domain Eukaryota; kingdom Metazoa; phylum Chordata; class Aves; order Passeriformes; family Paridae; genus Anthoscopus; species Anthoscopus minutus. The sequence goes on from VWYI01013653.1 coordinate 112,135, forward strand.
AAAGCAGAGGAAAATAAAAACCAGGAGAGGTTTACATTTACCAGTGCCAAAATCTTCAAACCAAATAAATTTGTCCTGAGTTTACTGTCTGGAAAAGCATTTCAAAATGCTTTGCTTTTCCAAACTGTTGTGATGTGCCTGCTCACATGTGCACAGGGACAGGCTCCAAGGAGAAACAATAACACCAGGACCTTCTCAGAAAAACCCTCAATTAACAAGATGCTTGGGAAATGCTTAAGATTAAGCATGTGCTTAAATCCATTCCCCAAGAGCATTACCCTCAAACACAGTGGGGAATCCATCCTGGAGCCAGTAACTGAGTCTCCAGAGACATCAGCTGGGACTTAAAACTTGTCCTCAAGTGCTCTGCAAGGCAGGGGCCAAAGTCCCAGTGAGTCAGCTGAGTCTCTGTCTCTCCATTTTTAATTAAATTCCATTTTTACAGTAGGAAAAAAAATGCTCACAAGTGGTTGATTAGAGATTTTTCAGGTGTTTTGATCAGCAGGGGACATAGGACATGGTCAGTCTGTCATTAAACATCCTCTGATGGCTTCTAGAAGTCATAAATTTGTCTTTAAAATGTGTTATATTAGATTTCTCTCTCTCCCACGCTTGCTGCTTCATGATTCCACCTTCTCCAAGTAAACCCTCAGTGTGCATGGAGGACAGAGGAGCATTTCTGCTTGCTCTGCCCCACAAAGCCCATGTTCCACATAGCATAGATCCTGTTTCTGCAGGGTTTTAGGGAGGTGGAGTCCCCATCCTCATTATACACACACAAAATGGGGTGAAGAATAGTCCAAGGGCATGTAAAAGCTGGCAGCACAGCTGGAAATTGGGACACACTGACAGCAAAGCCCACTGCTTGCTCCTCCCTAATAAAACTCTGGTGTCTGTCTGTCTCCATCCCTCACCTTCATTCAGCACCTTAAACTACTGATTTTTCTTGCAGAGAAGGTCTTGTAGGATGTGGAGAGCCTGGCACTCTGACTGTTTCTTTCGTGTTGCTTTACCATGACTGATTAAAGCCCTTGATAAGCCCTCCCCTGCCACTCACCACAGAGGCAAACTTGCTGTTTCCATCCTGGCTGCTCTGCCTGTGCTCAGAACTCTCCAGGCATCTCCCCACTTGGCATTCATCACTTCCAGTGTGTTTATTTTTCACACTAAGATCGAAAAAACTTCAGTTTCTTGACTGCTGTCCCCTTGGTCTGCCACTAAATATTCTTCATCATGCTCTTGAAAAGCACATAGATTCAAGTGCTGCCTCTCAGGGCTGCCATTTAGCTGAGATCTATGAGTTATAATTCATCTCGCCCGTCTCTCCGCAGAAGCCAGTCCCACTCACCAGCGTGGCTGGATTCCCCTGTTACACATAACACCTGCCTTTTCCCTGGATGCAGGTGTTATTTATCACCTCTTGCTTGGCTACAGTGAGGATAAAACCATCCCAGCAGTTCCCAGGCTGCTCTGAGAGGTGCAGTGCTTTCATTCCTTGGGACTTCAGCATGAGCTGTGGCTGAACACGGACAGCAGAGATGAGCTGTGAGCACAAACCATGCTGGACTCACCAGGCTTTCCCAGACTCACCAGGAAACCATGAACCACCCCTCACCCTGAGGGTGAGGCAAGGACTGCTGGTGGTGATGGGATGGGCAGCAGCACCAGAGGGAATTTCTGCCATGGCCACTGACTATGAAGACGGTGAGCGCTCACTCCTGTTCAGCAGTGCTTTGAATTTCACCGATGTCAGCAATAAATTCACTCAATCCAGCTAAATTAATACATTTCTGGGACCCCTGAATGCACACAACAGAGTGTGCAAGATGTGTGGACCAAGCATCATGATCAGAGGATGAACCCACCTCCCTTTGTCTCCTGCTTGGTCCAGTTGTCTCCTGGTACTTCCACCTACAGCAGGGGAGATGTCAGCCAGGCTGCATATGAGACTGAAATATCAGCCAGGCTGCAGGCTGTGACTCCCCAAGGACTCTGCTCCATGAGGCAGGGACCTTTCATTGCAGGAGTAGGCAGAGAAACAATCCCTGTCCAATTTAAGCATCCCATCACCTACCCAACCTCACCAGAGGCCAATTCACAGGCCTCTTGCTGCTTTGCTACTCCCAGAAACCTTGAACCACCCCAAAATTGTAAGTCAGACTTTACAGCATCTTGAGATTAATTGAGATTAACCTCCATCAAATTTTATTTTTAAAAAACAAGATACATGGTGTATTTTGCCTGGCTGGTTACACTATGTAGGGCTGGGCTGTGTGGTGCTGTGGTGCTTTTTGCTTTTTCAGTGTTCCTTGCAGGGATGAGAGACTCATAAAATCATCTTAAAATCCAAAATGATGTGTCACACACACTTTTTAGCTTCAGGATCCGTGGGCTCATTTAAATAAAAAGCTAAACAGATCGGGGGAGCTGGGAAACATGACTGGGGAAGCTGGAAAAGCAGACTCCAAATTGTACACAGGCTTGTTATCAAACGTGACCACCCCTAAAACAGACCAAGAGAAGGAAAACCCAGGGGGAGCTCAGAAATCCAAGGCTGCAGAGCCTGTTGCTCCCCTAGCATGTCGATTTGGGATGAATACTTGGAGATACAGTCATTTTCCTGAGCAGGATATCAGCTGCTTAATGCTTGTTAGTGCTAATGAAAATCATACAGCCCGAGTTGTGCTCCAGCCAGGAATTCCTCTAAGTGCTGCCATCTTCACTGTCATCTCAGGGAAGCTGCAGGAGCAGAGCCTGAAATATTGAACTTTAAATTGGTGCCAGCTTTAAACAAAGCAAAGCCATTGCAGAGGATGCAGAGAGGTTTATTGGGCTGTCCTTGAGTTTTATCCAGCTGCATAGGGCAGGCCACAGTCACCTGTCTTTATAATGGTTCTAATAAAAATAGAAATGCAGAATTCTCCACCAGATTCCTAAGAAAACTCTGGGGTGCTTGCAGGGAGGGAGCTCTCATCCTGCCATGTGCCTATGGGGTCCTTGTCCCACCAGCCCTGTGCTGGTCTCTGCAGGGGACAGTAAAGCTAGTGGAGTGTCCCCCTTAAAATCATGACTCAAACCTTTACCCTTTCTTATCTGCCATGGGCAAGAAGCCAGGTTAAGGATTTGTAGGTCAGGAGTGTCCAGACCACAGAGATCACACATTTCCTCTGTGATCTGGGCCGGTCTATTCACCTCTTGGCCTTAGCTTCCTTACTTCTAAAGTCTGGGTAGTAACAGCCTCTTAGAGGAAGGAAGTATGAGGATTTGTATGTTAATATTTGTAAGACACTCGAGGGATAAGTTGAGGAGCTCCATAAAAATGTCTAGCAGCGATGAGTGATGATTTTTCTGGGTGTATCTTGACTCCAGCCCAGGCTGCTATTGTTCCCAGAGCACCTGTGGGCACCAAGTATGGGGAACACATTCCTCAGCTGCATGAAGACAGGGAAATTGGGAGGCAAAAGGAAAATCTCACATTGCTCCAGTGGGTAAAGCCTTCACTCACAGTGATGTATATCAAATCTGCACTAAAATCTGGATTAATTCCCAAAGATTTTTTCCATTTTTGGTCTATTTCTTCCATTTTTTCTTTGGTGATCCTGGCTGGATCTGAAGTTTTCCCTCACTTGTTCTGTGATTAGTGATCTCTGAAGTGTTGTGGCTCTCCTAACAGGTCTCAGCCACAGTTCTCATGGCATGCAGGCATGGGGCTGAGAGTTCCTGCTTGGTCCTGTTGCTCTGTTGGAAACATGGGCTGAACAGCAAAGGCATCAAGGGAGAGAAACCTGAACTTCCCATTCACGTAGCTGGGAAGGGAATTTGTTCCAAAACATGCTATTTTAGGCCTTATTTCTGCACTCAAAGAATAAGACCACTGTGAAAAAAGAAAAAGTTTTCACGGAAAAGTGGCTGCCTGTTGGTGGGCAGTAGAAGGTGATCCATGACTTTGCTAATGAATAGGGTGGTGTTCAGGAAATGAAATTTGAAAGTGTTTTCCATTCTAGGAAAGCACTGGAAAAGCCTGGCTCTTGCAATAAGACATGACTTCACTTGCTTTGCTGGGGTGATCTATTGCTTTGCAGAACTGTACAGCCTTGCCTGTGGATGCAGCCACAAGGACAGAGCTGGGAAGAACTCTGCTTGTCCTTCTGGATGAGTTGCCTTTTCATGCACTGATTAAATATGTAGCACTGTGAAAAGCCTGATTTTCTGCATGGTAGACTGGAAGTCTTAGTCCCAGGGAATAAAAAGATCATTTATCAATGACACCTCTTGTACCCAGAGTCCTGATAGAGGGATCAGCTCCTGGGTATGATCATGAGAGTTTAGGAGAAGCTGCAGAAGTGCAGCAGGACCAAAAGCAAAGCACAGGACCTTGGGATTTTGTCCATCTGCAATGAGAAACCCTGCTTGAGCAGCAAGGAACGGAGAGGCTGTCACTGCAGATGGCTTGCACAGGCACCTTTGCACTCCCTGATGGGCACAGGGATGCCAACAACCACACAGTCATCTGTTCCTTTGCTGCCAGGGTGACTTGAAAGTGGTGTGAAAGCCCAGCCCTGGCGTGGTGACAGGGGCAGCAAAGCAATGGTGACACCATCCTCGAAAGAGAGAGCTGCTGAGGACATGGGAACTGCTATAAATAAACCTGGTGCTTGGTTGTGAGCTGTGCAGCCTCCACGCAGATGGGCAGAAATTTGCCTCGGGCTGGCATCCTGAGACTCAGGGTTGTTCAGGCTTACCTGTTACAGAGCCAGGAGGCAGAGGAGAGCAGGATTAGGCTGGAATGTTGATTTTTAAGCCTTGTGAAAGGTGGCTGTCAGGCCTTCCACATACATATTTGTACGATGCAGAGGAAACACCAAACCAGCTGAAGGCCAGGGCAGCCCAGTCAGGAGTCCTGCAGGGTACACTTCGAGGAGACAGCTTGTGGAAACAGATCTGCTCTGACAGAGGCTGGTTTCTGTAGCTGGGAAAAGAGTGTGAATCCCAAAGCAGAGGGCCCTTGATGAAGCGCAGCTTGCTGCCAAGGATTGCTCCCTCCCCCTCTCCCTTCTCTGAGGCTCTGACACTGGAAATGGTCCTGCTGATTAGACAGTGTCAGAGCTGCTGAGCCCGAAGCTGGAACATGGAGTACTGTTCTGATGCCCACGTTTTCAGAAGGAAGTTGAAAAATTGAGGAAGGTGCCAAAAACAGCCACAGAAATGATACACGGGCTGAAAGAGATGACTTATGCGAGACTTGCACAGCTTGAGCTGTTTAGTTTATCAGGAAGAAGATGGAGAGGACATTGTAGCTCATAAGTACCTTCTCTTGAACAAAACCAAAACAAAACCAGGTATTAAGCATGTCTTTAATCTATCAGAGAAGCCATAGCAAGAAGTGGTGCTGGAGTGCACGGCCAGTCAAACACCAGCCGGGGAAAGGATTTGTGTATTCCTCTTAACTGTGAGGGTTAAAACCACTCTGGGGAGGGGACTATGCTCCATCTTCTGGGATCCAGGCAGAGAATTTTGTGATCATGCCACCAGTTCCTGGGTGCTGGACCTCAGACAGATGGGGTCTGCTGGGTCCTGGTGCTTGGAGGAGAGAATACAATGATCCCTTCTGGCTTGATGCTTTCTCATCATTCCCAGCAAGGCAGGAAGAAGGAGACCAGCTGTTCAGTGGCCACAACCCACACCACAGATTTACCACTCAAAACAGGCTTGTATCCTCTGACCAAAAATACCAGCCCAAGGCCTGATCAGCAGCTGCAGGCCCTGACATTCAAAGGGCTGGTGCCCAAATGTGGTGGGGTGTGACATCGGGTGTTTTCCTCCTTTCTTTGAGGAGAGACTGTGAAAATCAGATGAATCTTGGTCCTACTGTGGGCAATCTCAGGTCAGACAGGCCTTTGACCCACCAAAAGTGACAACTTTCTCTTGTGGGACTTCCAAGCTGATGCATCCACAAGAGGCTTGCATGGAGAGCTGAGTTTGCTTTTGCTCTGCAGCCAAAGCTGGGTTGAAAATAACTCCAGGATTTGTGTGATGCAATCTCAGCAGCAGCCCCCAGAAATAGGCAGGACCCAGTGGCGAGGTTGCACATACCTCTGTGGGGCAGGGCTGGCCTAAAATAAGGGCTGACCAGAACAAGAAAATGACCTACTGGAAACAGCCTGGCCCTGCTCTGCTCAGGCCCCATTTCCACCTGTGTAACGAGGTGTAAAACATTCCCCAGTTGAAACATTAACTTGTTTATATGCTGTCTCTGACTAGGTGTAAATACTTACTCAAGGCACGGACAAGGAAAAAAAATAAATATTAAAGAAAGAGCTTTAAATGCTTTAACATTCAAGAAAAGTACTGTGTGTACCAGGAGTTTCAGTGATCATTCTGAGAGAGCCAAGTGCCTGAGCAAATTAGCCTTGGATCTGAACAACCTTGCAAACGGCTGTCTGAGAGTGAGCAAATACCATGTTATTAAAGACAAATGAAAGTAGCAATTCAACTGGAGAAGACAAAGAGTTTTACTCATGTAGATGCTTAATAATTTTTCCCGTGAGCGCTTCTGCGATCAAAGCTGATAAGAGCCAAGCCTCCTTTCTATTCATCGGCCCTCCAAGAATTGTTTAGTGAAGGTCTGATGCAAATTGCACGTGTCACAGTCCCCACCGCTATCTGGGGCCCGTGATTCATTTCAGCCTGAAGAGTCTGGTGCAGTGTGAGGCTTGTTTGTTCAAGAAATGCTCCTGCTCTAACCTTCTTGGAGGGCTCCATTAAACACAGCGCTTTCCACTTCATCAAGAATGTGTCTCCTATTTCCAATAAACACAACAGCAAATTAGTTAGGGAGAGGGACCCAAGGAAAACAAACATGCTTGAAACAGAGACTGGAATTTCTGTAGCCTTTGAACTTCAGGGTAGTTTTTGCAGCTGGAGAACACAACACCAGGCGAGGACCATCTCACATCATTGGGCCAGGCACCTGTGAAAGCCAAGGCCGAGGTGCTGTGCCAGGGCAGAGTTACTCCCCCCATGATCCCAGATTACTCTGGACATAGCCAGAATCCCATGAAAACTTGTGTAAATGTGTTCCATAGAGCTTTAGGCCCCTCTGGGGTACAATATAAATTTTCTTTCACCAGATAATAAAGAGGTAACACGCTGCCTGCTTTTCCTTATGTGTTTTCTCCCTGAACCTACTGCCAAGGGAATTATTTCTGTTCAGCTGGGTCCTAAAGCCTTCCCACCTCAGCACAGCTGCCATTACACAGAGCATCACCCCTAAAGCGTTTGCCCAGGTATCCAAGAGGCCATGACTAGGCTGGTGTGGAACAGGCCATCCAAAGCCCTGTGTGCTCCCAGGAAAGCTGTCCTGGTTCCCAGCTGGGCTGCCTGGGAAGCCAGATGTGACCAACACGTGGTAGGGCTAAGGGCATCACACCATGCTGAGATCCCTGGGCAAGCCTGGAGGGCAGCAGGGGACAGGGATTGATGTGTGGAGGCCTGAGAGACACCAGCTCCCTCCTCTCCTCTGGCTGCCATGCACGGGGCCAGGGTGTTCAGCACGGGCTCTGTGTTCTGTAGCGTGGCCTTGGGGGAGCTCCCCAAGGCTCTTGGGTGGCTGTTCCCATTCCAGGCTCCTCCTGCCTACCTGAGTCCTGCATGGATTGGCACCACGACACTGGGTCTTGCCGTGGGCTGTGGGGGAGCTGCAGGAACATGGGCTGCAGGCTCCACTGGCACTGCTCCTCTGGTGTCGCTGCTCAGAGCCTCCTCCATATGGATCTGGTGCTGAGCCCTCACTCCCATCAGCCCTAAATTTCCAGTTGGAGCAATCTCTGCGTGGAGCCTGCTGTGCTCTGGCTCTCCATATAGCTAATCTTGCCGGGGACTCCTCCTAGCAACAAATATGTTTGTGCCCAATGTGATAGTAAACAAGAGAGGTGGAGTGAGAAGCATGCAGAGCCAGGAGAAGGTCTCCAGCCAGGAGAGCTGAAGGAAGGGGCTTCCTATCTTGAGCAGAGTAGGTGGCTTGGCTTCTCTTCTTTTAAACTTGGGCTGATTTCATAAAAGAGAAGAAGACATCAGATATTTCCCTTTCCTCGTCTAAGTGTGTCAGATCTTTAAGTCTCCATGGGCTCTGCCAGAGGCAGCAGTGGCTGCTGTGGCCAAGTGGGGAGTGTGGTGCATGCAGAAAACACATAAAACTCCTCTCACCACTTTGCACACTGTCAGGATTCTTCACCTGTATTCAATCAATCCTAATTCTGCAGCTTGTTTGATCTGGAAGAGCCTGAAGCTGGAGCCACTCCTTTTTTATGTACCCCGGTCTGAGTGTATGGCAATAATTGTTATATATTTTACTTATTACATATATAGAGATGTGAACATCTGAAGTTCAAAGCTGTAATTTATGTTTCTAGCATGGCTGGATCTGAAAAACAGAGAATGTAGCACATGCTGTCAAACCCAGGCTCCCGAAGTCCAACCTTGGAGCTCTGTGCTGATGAAGTTGTGGCAAATCCATCAAGATTAAAGAGGGTCAAGGTCATATTTACACCCACTGGGTCCAATCAATACTCAGCTAAGACCATTGATTTCATGGCTGTTCAGCAGAGTGGGATCTCAGGGACTTTGGAGTGGGCAGGTTCTCTCTTGCACTCACTGCACCAAGTGACTCAGGGATCTGGATCTTTATGGCAAAGCTGCTTTTCTTCAGCTTCTTTAGGAATTGCATCCCAGGAAGCATGCTTTCCCTGCCCACAGCAGGGGGTTGGAATTAGGTGATCTTTAAGGTCCCTTCCAACCCAAACCATTCTGTGATTCTGTGAGGAAATATAAACCAGACACCAATAAGATGAACCCACAGGCTCTCTGGCCTTCACCCAGCTTCTTTCCTGCCTGCCCTGCAATGATGACAGTAGAAAATCTCCATGAGGTTTTGTGGGCACCTGATCCTCTTCCACTGCTCATACCAGGCAGCCCAACCCAGATCTTTTCTTCAAGTTTTGGCTGAGCCAGTTCAACTCATGACATTGGAAAAAAACCTATTCTTGTGTTTTTTCCTGGCAAAGTTGTTTTCTCCCTGAAGCCACTCACGGTGGAGTCCAGCAGCCACAAGGGGAAAAGGGAGGACAGCAGAGCTGGGAGTGAGAGGAGAGTGGGAGGGATGGGAGGAGAAGCAGGACCTTTGATTCCTTCCTGGGTCCCAGCTAATGACATTTGCAAGTAATTTCTATCTGTGTTCCACATGGGATTACTCGCTCCAACCTACTTTACCTCTTCAGGCTGTGTGGAAAAGTTCTTCTCTTGCCCTATTAATAAGAATCTCCATTTGGCTGCTGCCATGCTGGCACTGCTCCTTGGGGCCAGCTGGTCTTGTCCCAACACAGAGCTGGTCCTGGCATTGCCCCAGCTCTCAGCCATCACATTTCCCATGGGAGAGGACAGATGTCCATTCCTAACTCTGCTTTTGCCTGCCTTGAACCACAGTGGCACGTGTAGGTGCTGGTGACAGCGAGGCAAGAAGGGCAGAGCACCAAGCCTCCAACCCAGCAAGAAAAACCCTCTAACCAGCTCCAGGCTGCCTCCCACTTCCAACTGGAAAATCTCTTCACTGTACCTTCTCCTCCTTGATCATTAGACCCCAAGCTCCTATGACTTGCAGCTCAGACTCGTAATTCACAGTCACAATTCCCCTCATCCCACCCAAGTGCCTCCTCCTCTGGATGTTTTGTCATTAAAAATCTTTCTAACTTTTGGTTAATTGGCAGAGGTTATGTGCATGCTTCAGAAAAGGAGTAAATCATTATAACCTCATGCCTCTGTAGTCAATTATAGATTGTTTTCCCAGCTCAGCTGATTTGGCAGGCGGAGGCATTGCAGTAAAAAATGAAAGCCTTGAGCCAGTGCGCCTGACGTCTTTGCTCAAGAGCAGCTCAAACCAGAACCCTGCACCTCAGCCCTCACCCCAGTCTGGGGAGGGATGAGTTTGGATGTGAGCCTGTGACAGGACTGTGCAGATTGGGCCAGTCTCTTATTCATGAATTTGTTCCCTTTTGCCCAGGTCAGAGATGCAGCTTCTCCAGTGCCTCCAGGCTGTTTGGCTCCCTCAGGCCATCTGTGCAGGAGGGAATGTTCAGGGGCATCCTCACCACTGCTTTGCTCCCATTCCCCTCCTTGGCCCTCAATTTCCCTTCTCTGGTGCAGAGGGGAGATTTCCTCCCACCGGGACTCCACATTGACCTTTGTATCCAAGAACAAATGTTTTAAGGACCATCTGGGATCTGTGTTCACAAAATTATCTCACATACTTCAAGAATTATTTTATCAGAGCTCTGCAATTTCTTGGCTAGACACTTCCAGTGTTCAGGGGTGCAAAACCCAGAGAAGCAGCAATGGACTGAAGTATCCCTTTGAGTATCCCTTTGGCCACTGTCACTAAACAGAAGCTGAACTATTTCTTTACTCTTTAGAAACTCAAGAAAAACGAGGTATTTGTCCAAAAGGCAGCATGTCCCAGGACATCACTAGGCAATGTCCAAGTGCTCTGTTTACCAGCCCACCACCTGCCAGGGCAGTGCTGATTGTGCAGCAGGTCAGGGAATGACAGAGAGAAGCACTTTGGGAGGCTGCTCAAACCCAGGGCAGCCAGACAGCGCCTTCCCAACCATCTGCTGTGGAGCTGAGTCTGGTGCAGCACAGAACTGCAGCTGCCCCTGTGGTGGGTTGGGGTAAATCAAGATTTCCAGCCTGTTTTGCTCCATGCCAGCTTTCACAAGTCAGATTTTGCTTTCACATCACCTCCTGAGTGTTGCCTGTGCTGGCAAACCACCCACCTTGCATTTCCCCCTCAGACCCCCATGGAAAGGCTGGATCACATTTTGGGGCCTCCTGGGACATGTCACCAAGGCAGTGCTGGATCACCAGGTTGCCTTGGTGCCTCAGAAGAAGTTTCTGGGTGGGCTGGTCCTGAGGCTGTGTGGTGGAACCTGAAGAACAGAATTCACAGCAGGTCTCAGAGCTTTCTGTGATTGGCATCTGCCAGTTAAAATGGACAAGCTGGAAAATGGCTCCTAACCTGGGATCTCCTGCTGCTTTTGCTGATCTTATAAATAAAAACCTGGATTTGCTGCTTGAAAATGCAATTTTGAAAATTCTGCTTGTGAAAAAGGCATAAGCCCTTCACCCTACTTGGGGTTACAGATTATCATGGACATAGAAGACCCAATAGCTCCAGCCATTTGGCAGAGTGCTAAAAGTACCTCTAGCCCCTGGAAAAGGACCAAAACCAGGCCTCTGAGGCTGTTTGGGAGCAGCCATTTCCTCCATAGTAGGGGTAAAAATTAAGTAGTTTGGTCCACTTGGCTTATCCAACAGAAAATTGCATACAAAATTACATGAGTATCCTATTATGGATGTATCTGATAGTATCTGTGCAGGGAACAGATTTTGGAGGACAGGTAGCCTTTGCTGGGCAGTGACCAGAGGGTGAGAGGCAGAGCCAGAAGAAAGCAGAAATGAAACACAATTTTTAACAGCACAAGTGATTAGCCAGTGAAAGTGCTTCCTTACAGCAGCACACAAAGCCCTTAAATCACGTCTGGATGTTTTTCTGGCTGATAGACTGTAACTCAGGCAGAGGTGATGAGCCTTTTGAAACATTCCCAGATAAAAAGCCCAGAGCAGGAAGAGGTGAGGGAATGCAAAGAGCAGCTCCATCTGCTGCTCCTTGTCCCAAACATGGAGAAGAGCAGAACACTCTGTGTTGCCTCCACAGTCAACAAGCCCAGCATGGGTTTCTTCTCATAAATCTATCACATAATTTAAGGTAGAAAAATCCTCTAAAAGTGTTTATTTTTCTTCATTAATCATAAAGTGGGTCTGGGGCCAATGGTTGTGAGGCACACAGCAGCTTGAGGGTACCTGAAGTTAAGGGAGGTGCATCCTGTCTGTGTCAGGGGCACGTGGCTCTGCCACAAGATGGGTTTTGTCCTCTCCTCCCCCTCAATTCCAGCCTTTCTCTGAGGTTCTCAATCCCCCCTTCTGAAAGGCTTTGAAGAAAGTCTTTTGCAAAGGCACTCGGCAAGGCCCTGAGCTCAGTTTGGGATTTTTCACATAGGACAGCAGTGTCCTAATAATATCCTCAGCACAAAGCACAGGGACACTTCAGGAGGAAAGGAACACAAGGTTCTGCTCTCTCTTATTCAAACACTTCTAAACTGCAGTGCCAGTTTTTTTACCAAACCTTTTTTTAGGGGAAAAAAAAGATAATTTGGATATCCAGAAATGCTGTGCAGCTTTGTGTCAGGTTTTGTTGAATTGTCTAAAATAACAATTTTTTTTTTTTTTAAAGAGTCTGTAGGAATTATGTTCAATAAATCTCACCTTTGCCTTTCAGGATTATAAAACCAAGAAAAAAATATTTCACTTGCAAATAATTTCTTGGGTTTAATGTTTTCCTAATTCTACCTTTTACAAATGTTTCAAATCTTTCAAAGTCAAAAGAACTTCCTTAGTTCCCAGCTGAAAGAAATGCTTTCTCCAGCAAGTTTTTTTCCTTATTAATTGATTGATTCTCTTCAAATATTTCTGAGAATTGCATTTCTGGTCAGCTTAAATCTGAACTTTCAGTGAACTATACCAGTCACTGAGCTGTTTTATCAGCTTAATTAGTTAATGAAGTGCTTGTTATCAATACCACAGGTTTCTTTGACCCAAATTCCTCACACCTAGAAATGTAAATAATCTCCCCCTCCAAAATAATTCCTGGAAAAATCACATAGACTGATTCACTTTAAACACACCTAATGGGTTATATTTCTTGGCCTGTTAATATTGATTTATTTCAGGCAGTAATTAACCACTCTGTGAGTAAGGAAAGTTTTATTTTTATGCCTGTGACAATATGCAGTTGTAAAGAGGGATCGATACTGATCCAGCCAAACCCCACTGCACTGAGAAATTGCTGCTGTTTGCATTTATTATTTATACTGCTCTGGAGGTATCCAAGTGTATTGTGTGCCAGTGCATTGTTGATTTAAAAGTGATAAAAGATCCAGTTAATTTATGGATTTTGGTGAACTTCCTGTCCCTGCAGAGCACGTGTGCACTTATCACAGTGGTGAGCACAGCCCAACCTTCCTCCTGCTCCTGGTGGAACCTGACCTGGTCTGATTTCCAGGGAAAACTCTGCTGGGCTGAGCTCAATGGTCTCAGAGGCTTTTTCCAACCTTGATGGTTTTATGATTCTACAAATCCAAACCATTCCATTTTCCCCACTTCAGCACCTGCCACCAACCTGCCCTGCAACTGGAGCACTCAAAAATCAGTTTTTTGGGCAGTTGGGAGGTTTGGACCTGGTGTGGCTGTAGTTTTTCTGTCCTGGTACCACTATATCTGGGTGACACTGGTGTGCAAGAGCTCTGCTCACCCCTGCACCTCGGTAAAACCAAGCAGGAAAGCACCATATATCCTTAAAATCCCATCTGACCCAGAGGGCAAGAGCCATGCATCCTGCAGGAGCCTCTATAACCCAGCAGAAGAGTGCCATATATCTTAAAAAAAGCCCATATAAGCTATGAAGAAAACACCATATAACCTAAAAAGAGCCCTTCTGATGATCCAGGGTACCACACCACTTTTTTACTCCCTTTTCTATGTCCATGAGTTTTCTGCAGGGCACAGATTGCAGCAGCTGCTGCTGTCGTGGAGCTTCTCTCTCCTAAGGAGATCTCCAAAGTAACTCCATATTACCTTCAGTGCTAAAATACTCTTAATTTTTTAAAATTTTCTTTAAGTACAGCAGCTGGATGTTCTAATCAGATGGCATCAGGTGATTTAAGTTTGTTGTTTTGGTTTTTTTTTTCCAAAGCCCCTCACATTATTTATTTATAGTGTTTTTGCTGCGTATTCCAGCTAGGAAAGATTTTGCCTGAGGGTTGATACAATAGCCTGCACAGTGTCTCACAAACAGGCAAACACAATAAGCAGGCAGACACAAGAGTAAACTCTTGCCACATATTTTCCTCCTCATATTTTAGTGTTGTGGGATTAGAGTGTTTATGTTAGATTTGTTCTCTGTTATTTTCTTCTCTGTGTATAGTGATTGGAGGGCTGGAGTGTGACTCAAGCACAAAATATATCCTTTAAAACTTACCTTCCACCCATGGCTTCATGCAGGGACTGCTCAAAAGCCCCAGCTCCTGGAGCCTGGTGATTATTTATGATTTTAAGAACATTTTTTTTCCTTCTTAAATTATTAAAAAAAAAAAGGTTTCTCTCCCTCGTGACTGGAGAAAGCTGCTTGAAAAAAAACTCATCTGTGGAAACAACTAACACGCATGGTCTTTAAAACCCTGTGGGTTTTTTTCCAAATCCAGTCTCATGATTTTTCTGTGTTGGCTGTGGAGAGGGAGAGCTGCCTCCTGATCCTTGGTTCTCGTTAGTGGCACTGCCACAATTGTCACATGTGGGAAGGTGCAGCTCCAACACAAAACACCAGTGCAGCATCCCTTGGCTTCCTCCACAGGGCTGGGATGAGCCAGGAATCCCCATGGCATTCTTGGCATATCCAGAGGGATCTACAGCATGGGTCAGCCACCTCTGGAAGTCAAGACATGGCTCGCCAGGAGTTTGAGTTAAGTGATGGATTTTTGGCACCTGGGAAGTTGTATGTGTTCAATTATTTAATTAACACTCTTCTATTCATCTGGGATAATGATATCAATATCAGAGTTAATTACAAGTAATATTTATAGTATTCACACTAAGCTATGTATGCTTTTAGAAATAAAGTAATTCTTAATTTACCAGAAATACAGAAGGGGAAAAAAAAGAAACATGACAGTGATCCAATAGTTACAAATAAAATATGTCTAAAAATACATCCAGAAACTGGAATTTTTGTATGGAGGAAATATCAACATAATGACATTTTCTTAAAAATATCTGAAAAGCCTCAGATTAGCCGAACTTTTTGCAAGTAAATGTGGGAGGCCTAAAGTGAGACATTCCAGAATTTGAGGGTTTACCTCAGTTTACAGAGGTGGGGAGTGAACAGAAAAGGTGAAGAAGGAAGCAGTGAAAAACTGTATAAAAATCCTCAACCAAAGGAAATGTTTCTGAGTGCCTCGAGCTGCATCGAGGCAAGAGAAAACTTTCTCTGCTAAAACTGTAAAGCCCTTGCAGGTGATTTGGATCCCAGCAAAACTTCCCCATCCTATGGCAAATTTTGTGTGTCCAGACAAGATCCACCTCCACCCACAGCGTGCAAGTCCCTCCTGTGATGGTGACACAGTGCCCTTGGCCAAACTGCTCTTGGTGTGACCCCTAGGGCTGCCTGTCCCCCAGTGCCACAGCAGTGCCACCACCCTCCTCTCCATCAGCCCTGACAGCTGCTGCCTGAGCATCCCAGCCCTGGAAAACCCTGCTTTGTCCCTGGAGAGCACAGGAGAAATCAGGGGAGGCAGCCTCGGAGTAAAAAGGCCAAACCCTTCCCCACGGAGAGATTTGATGGAGTAAAAATTTTAGTGGAAAAAGTTAAGGAAATAAGAGCTTTGAAGTCAGTGGGAGTGATTTACACCATCATGTGGCCTTACTTGTAATCCAAACAGCTTGAAAAATAGATATCTGGAGTGGTTTGGTTGCTTTTTTTAAAGGCAGATCAACTGTTATTACTGGAAAAAGTGAACAAAGGTTCAGGGGCACAAGGACATCTTCAGCCTTCAAAGTCTGAAATGTTTCTTTAATTTCTTCAGCTGTTTCAGATAAATAATTCCAATATACAGGACATTCAAGTAGGCAAAATTTAAATAATTAAAATAATAACATGTCAGTTATAAATAAAACTATGTACAGTATATGTTCTGTTCCTGTAGAATTAAATATTAAACCTGAAACGTTATTTATATTTATATTATCAGAAACCACACATTCCTTATTAAAAAAAAAAAAAGAAGAAAAGCACACCCACGCAGACCCCTAGGTACACGTTGTCCATGTTTTTCCTTCTGAATCAAAGAGCTTTGAAAACATTGGGGTCCAACCTTGGGACCTCATCAACCTCCTTTGAAGCTCTTGAGAACTGAGGACACCTGAATTCTTGCAGGAAAAGTGTCTGAAAGTTCCTGAAACTCAATTACAGAAGGAAAATGGAATGAGTTAGGAGTACTCAGTCGCTGGGTCGAAGTCACGTTGCACTTTGCTGAAATGAATTAAAGAAGAAAGAAATAAAATCTGGGGGAATTGTTTTTATTCTTAACTCTTATCTTCAAAATGCTGTGGCAATAACAAAAGCATCCTCCAGCAACAAAAGAGAAGAAATAAAGGTTAAAGCTGGGTGGAACTTCATAATTTTTTTTTTTTAAATCTTTTTACTTTAATTGCCAGTTGTGATGGCAGGGGAAAAAAATATGTAAAAAGCAAGAATAGCTAAAAATAGGTCAGATAAAAGGCAGTATATCTAGCCATAAATTATCCAGATCCCAATAAAAGCTCAGTGAATGAGACAGTGGAATGTGTGGGGGCATGAAGACATAATGATATTAAATTAGAGCTTGCCTTCCAAACTGAAGAGGGCTGTGAGTTACTCTCATTTAAGAGCCTTGCAGTAATCGATAGCGGCTTTCGCTGCCTGTGGACAGAATCTCTTAAATCCCCTTTTATTTTGAGCGGCTGTGCAGGAGGAACAGACCATGGATGCTCCGGGAAGGGCAGGAGGAGGGGGTCCCCAGGCAGCTGCGATTGCCCGGACTCTCCACTGCAGCTCGGATCCGCTCCTCCCTCCCACCCCCGCTAAACGCTGCATGTGCTAATTGCTGTGCCATCACACTGCAGAGGTAAAACCCTGCCGAGCTGGGCTCCCTTCGGAGGAATTAGAGCTCCTTGAAATCCTCTGCCCACGCCGTGTGCTGCCTCTCCGGCTGGGAAACATCCCTGCAATGTAGCATCGAGTCTGAGTCCTCTCCTGGTGCTCAGACCAGGGCAATTCTAGCATGTAGGAACAATAATGTGTGTTTCCCCACACATAATTTGGTGATCTTCCAGTGAGTGCCCAAAGAATCCAAATTATTTGTGTCTGCATCCACCTGGATTTACCAGAGCACTTTCTCATGAGCTCCGTGCTTTTCCACACAGGTACTGCTTGTACATGGGTACAATTTCTATGCTTAGAAGTTTCCCCTTTTATGAAACTTGCCAAGTGCTGGTGTCTTGATTTTTAGGGTGGGTTACAGTAGTGTGAGATGTCTGTGGGTACAGATGGCCTTCAGAACCCATCATCCCATAGCCAAGGCCACAAAACTCTTCCTAACTCCTTCACACACACTGAAGACCAAAAATAAAGTAAAATATGCCACAGGAAGAGAGGAAGATACACAGGGGGCATGTCCCATGTCCTAAGTCATAGAATCACTGGACCGCTAAGGTAACAAAAGACCTCCAAGATCATCGAGTCCAACAATTGCTCCAGCACCACCCTGCTCACCACCAAACCCTGTCCCCAGGTGCCACATCCTCACAGCTTTTGAACACCTCCAGGCATGGTGATTCCATCACTTTCCTGGGCAGCCTGTTCCAATGCCTGACCGCCCTTTCAGTGTATCTAATCTAAACCTTCCCTGGCACAACTTGAGCCCCAGAGGGACTCATTAAATCTAAACTTCCCCTGGCACAACTTGAGCTCCCAGAGGGAGCTAGAGAATGAGCCATGCCTCCTACGACGGGAAAAGGTGACAAATGCCAGCAATCCCAATAAAGCCCCAGGATGAGCCAAGCTTCACTGCCTTCCTGGGATATTTGCATTGCCTCTTGTGTGTTAATAATGACCAGGAATCTGCTCCCAGGGCCATTACCTTGGGCATGTGCTCCTCTTCCTGGTGGGTTTAGGAAACAAGCCCTCAGCACAGATGGGCATGATACTTCAAGGCACAGATGGACATGATCTGCAGAGGAGATGAGTAGGGAAAAGGGCTCAGCTTGGCCAGGAGAAGGAAAACAAACACTTGCTTTTGGCAGTGGCAGTGGGCAAAAGAGTTATCAGGAGCATTATCAGGATCTCGGGAAGGAAATTGCCCTGCCCTGCCCAACATCCCTTGTCCAGCCGGGGTTTTCTCAGCCCTCAGTGTGAGAAAGCAGAGGCCCACGGTTATCTGCATTCCTCTCATTCCACCAACAAAGTCTCCCTGCGGTTCATTTCCTCCAGAAAGGTATTAAGGAATATTAAGGGGATAGGAATCTGCTCATTAAGGATAGGTCCGGCAGATCCCTCGCTCGCAGAGGAAAGACTGCAGGGCTTAATTTACCCAATTGTTGATGATTGATTAGCAAGGCCATTTTAAAATGCTTTTGATCCCCAAGTCCCCTCATTACAAGCATGGCTGGGGCTAAAGCCTTGGACTATTCCCAAGTAATCTGGGAAGCCAAGAGAGCTTTGAACAAGTTTTTATTAATATTCTGATCGATAAGCACAAAGGGGCGGATGAAGAAAGGCATTTTGCTGGATTGCATCCACCTTGCCAGGTTTTCCACAGGCTTGCGTGGCTCCACTGGGCTGCTGGTGCTTCCCACAGCTGAGCTCTGGGTGTGCAACAGGCCCTGGCCACAGGGGCCTGTGCAGCTGCAGCAGTTGTGCAAACACACTTTGGATCTGCCGGGGCTGTCACGGCTGCTCGTGTGTTGGGAATGTGTCTGGAACACTGGGCTGCAAGGGAAACACACACGTGGCAAGGCAGGCAGGGCTCTGGGATACATGGAGGCCCCCAGGTCATGCTGTTTTTAAATGAGGCTTTTCATCTGATGTGCTAAAATTTTATGCCTCTCACAGTGAGAAGATGGAGAAGTTCAGAAACTGCTGAATAGCCCAAGGAGAGCCTGTTCTCAAAAGAGAAATGTCTTTTCTCCAGTCTGAGGCCCCAACCAGACAAGAAGCATTTCAGTGAGAGGAGGGTGGAGAATAGGCAGAGACATGGCAGGACAGGTCCTGCCACAGGAGGTAGAGAAAAGGCCAGGAGATTGACATGGAAGAGAAAAAAAAGAGAAACCCTACGTGAAGTTGTCCCTGGCATGTGACTTGTGCCTCAGGCCATGCCTAGTCTGATCCCAGACCTGCTCTGAATTTGCATCCAGACAACCTCTGGATCTGACTCCAAAACTGTGCATTTGAAGGCTGGTTTGAGTCTCCTCGGGAGACACACACAGTGCCAGTTTGGACCCGGGTCCCCGTAGACTTGTTTGGCTGCAAACTGATCACAGGTAACTCCTCAGACATGCTGAGATCTGCTGATGAGAAGCCTTTTGTCGAGAGCAGGCATTCAAATCATTATTAATCAAGGTCTCCCATCTTCCCATCTGCTTCTGGTTCTCAGCTTGGCTTCCAGGAGGCAGCAAGGTGTTCAGTCCCACCCACAGCTGTCCTCAGAGCTCCAGTGTCCATCAGTGTGAGTGTGGAGAAGATCCCTCCCAAGCTGTGTGTGCAGCTCTGCCCTGTTCATTCACACAGGGAAAGGTGGGGATGGTTCAGAAATCTGAGATCACATCCCACTCACCTCTCCTTAGATGGCTCCAGCACCACTGTCTGTCTCTGAACTCATTGTGCCAGGTCTCTCCTTCAGTCAGTGGACTGAGACAGGCACTTTCAAGACATGATTTACCTGCTCTGGTTTAGATGTCAACTCCAGGGTGAATTGTGCGCTAGTCTCCATTGCCCAGACTGGTTAGACAGATCTGAATTGTAAAAAAAAAAAAAAAAAAAAAAGTGTTCAGGTTGAAAAGCTTAGAGGTAGACACATCATCTACAAAGAAGATAAACCAAATGAGATGCTTCTGAGCACAGGCATGTGGATGTTTCCTGCAAGGTCTGCTTTGGACCGGAGGACCTTTCTCAGCAGAGATTCCCATGAAGAACATTTACACAAACCCCACACTTCCCTGGGTACAGTCACCTGCAGATTGAGCAACAACTACACCTGGAGCCCCATGGCTGCAATGCAGTGACCAAATTACCTGAATTTGGGTCCTTGTGTGCGCTGAGGACTTAGGCAAAGCCATGACACTCCTCAGAAGGAAATCACTGCCCTGCTTTTGGTGGCTCCTCTCAGGCTGAGGAAGGTGTTCTGCAACACCTGCCCTGTCCCATGGGAGAGGTGTGAGCCGTGCTCTTGGGTGTGGCCAAAGTGGTTATTTGTGCTTTCCTGGTGGCCTGTCCACGAACATCTCCTTCCTGCAATGATCAGCCAAGGCCAAAAACACAGAAGTGGTCATGTCTGGCAGGCATGTGATGGTCCTAGAGCAAGTTTCAGACAGCCATGTCAGACCTGAATTTGTTGTCAAAGCCTGTCAAAATTTTAGCAGCAACATTAATGCTACCACAACTTTTAATGCTGATATAATTTTAAAGGACTCAGTGCTTAAGAGCTGAATCCCAATGTGCACAGCAAGGACACTAAAGCTCAATATCAAGGTACCAATCATGTTCTTGTAGCTATAGTGACTGAAGTCACTATAAAAACATACAATAGACTTTGTATGAGCAGGAAATGGGAAGCAGAAGAAATGCATTTCTGAAAATTGTCAGCAAGTTCTCTTTGCTCAGAAAGTGCTGCAGTTAAACAGAACAAGGAAAGGGCAGCACATTCAACCCTCAGGTCAATTCTCCTCCAGACTTCATCAAGAGTTGCATGTCTCTGGTGGATGTGGCATTTTAGGTACCATTGACCAGACACAAAAGAAAACACATCTCCATTTTTCCTTGGCAGACTCATAAGGTTTGTTGCTTTTCTTCCATTCTCCTGGGGTCAGGCAATTACCAGGCCCTTTAAGGTTTCATTTTTTGGGGACTGTTTTAGGTTCCCGTGGCAATGAAGAAAAGGATCAGTATTGAAGATTTAGAAGGACCATTTTTCATCAGTGGGAACACCCAGGTTTCCAGAGGGTGGGTGGGATTGAAGCCATCATTTTACATTGTGGAGTTGGTAATTCTAGACCATCACTGCCCAAATCAGCATCCCGTCCCCCTATCCCTCAGCAGGTCTGTACAGGCAGCTGACTTAAAGGGAAGAAAAGGTCAGATTTGAACTGGGAAAACATAGAAAAAGGCAGACCTGAGGAAGACAGTCACTGCAGAT
This sequence comes from Anthoscopus minutus, assembly GCA_013399455.1. Lineage (NCBI taxonomy): Eukaryota > Metazoa > Chordata > Aves > Passeriformes > Paridae > Anthoscopus > Anthoscopus minutus. The sequence continues at coordinate 133,245 of VWYI01013653.1, forward strand.
TTCTCCTTGCCTGTGACAGCCCCATAGTGAGTTGTGAGGGCAAACACATCACATGCTGTCAGGTGCTCTGGAAAGCACTCTGAGCAAGATGAGCTGATTGACTATCAACAGGCTGACTGTTCTCTCTGACCTGCTTTTCAATGTGATCTCTCACCAAAACATTACTTTATCTTCCTTTCAGCCCAGAAAGCTGATTCTGTCCCTCTTCATGTGAAGCTCAGCTCTCAGTCCCAGCTGGATGTCCTGAGGACTCATTTTAGGTGATTAAGAGACAAGTTACGCTGCAACATTTCTCCATGGCACAGACTTATAGGATGCACTTTTCCAGCTGGACAGTGAGTGAAACTTCCAGCCTGCTTTTACGTATCAAGGTGATGTCTACAGGGTACATTAATTGTGGGACAAAATCTGCCCTGTGAGACTCATGGGCAATGCCCATTTTCAAAACCCTCTCTGTCCTGGTGGGATTTACCTCACTCTACACATCACTGTAAAATTCATCGCTCACTGAGTGCATCCCAGGGCATCTCAGTCCACAATCAGTGCCAAAGTCAGGAAAACTCTGGCTGTGCTTCCTTCAGCATTTAGATTAGGAAGGAGTTGCAAGATGGATGTTACTCAAGAGAAAAATCCCGTTATCCTGCTCTGGCTGCAAATTTGTAAAGAGAATCTTCTCCTGACCCAAGGAATTCTCTGGAAAAAGGGAGGGGGTATCAGCCAGAGTAACAAACAAGATGCAAGGCAGGACACAGCCTCTGGACTTTGGTCCTGCAAAGCTCAGATCCTCTGCAGATCTTCCCACGTTTGCTCTTCTGAACCTGAAATCCTGTTCTGCCTGTGGCCTTGGCAAGGAGCTGGGTCCAAAGGTTCCTCAGTTCCCTCTCTGCAGGACCAGGGGCACCAGCACTTGTTTGTGCCCCTGAAGCTTTCCAAGTGCTTGCAAATTGTTCAGACACGGAGTATGATCCAAACAAACTGAGCTGGGGGTTGTGTACACTATCCATGCACATAAATTGGGACATTTAAAAGGGGAAGGGGAAGATTTTGTTTGTATATTTTTTTATTGCAGGGTATAAACAGGCAAATAAATAATTTACCATGTGATCCATGTTTCAAGGCAGCCCAAATCCATCCCTGCTGTGTCTTTCAGAGCCCTATTCAAAGTCAGAGACAGGGCAAAGGAGCAGCCATACATTTATTTTATTGCTTTGCAATAAGCAAACAAGCTCAAATGAGTTGAAAGCGAGGATGGGAAAGAATGTGGCCATTTTCTTCTCCCAGGTCCCAGGAGGAATCTCTCTGTGTTCTTGGACAAGGGTTCATCTCACCAGCCTTTAGATGGCCGCTTCATGGATGTCTGCTAAAGGACAGGTCATGGAAGGCTCCCTTTGTGGAGAGAAGGACTCATTTCTACAGCATGAATCACCTGATCTTGTCTGAACCCTTTTAGACAGTCAGAAAAGCACCATCCCCTGTCTTCTGGGGAAAGCTGCAGCAGGGCCACGGACTGGCAGTGCTTGTGGGCTGGGACAAGAGGCTCAGAGGGGAGGACAGGCTTCTGCTTGTTGTCATGTGGCTCCAAAATCACAGAACTAGACTCCTGGGGACTGTGGGTTTAAGAGAATTATATTTCAGCACACCCAGGAGAGCTACATTTGTGCAAGAAGCAACTAGAGAAGGCAGGGTCTATAAATATTCTTTTAAAGGTGGTGGGAATGGGGATGCAACCTGAAAATGTGACTGAGTAAACTTTTGTTGGATCATTTGGTCTCCTGCCCCTGGGACTACACTGGGATCCATCTGCATTAGTCAACAGAGTTCCCAACAAGGGTTCAGCTCACCACCACAAGCTGGGGTTGAATAATTTCAGCCCCAAACCACCCATGAGACAGAACAAACTAGAAACACCTAATTCCCTGCTCTGAACCAAACCAAGAAGAAAGGGATGCCTGGACATAGACCCTCAAAGCTGTTAATGCACAGTTTGGCTCAGCATTGGTATTTGTGTAAAATTGCCCATCACCTTCCCAGGGTGTCTCAGCATCACAAAACCTAAGGTTTTCTTAACTATATTAAGGAAAACCATTTCTTTTCCCTCTCACTTCTGACTTACTGCCTAGACTGGGATATTTGCTGCTCTAGAAAGGATACAAAATGAAAGCCACAGAACAGGTAGAAGTTTTCTCTGGAAAATCCAAGCTCATCATATCAAATGTCTGGGGTAGTGTTGCAAGGAAACTCAATGAAATATGGGGAATACTTGTTCATGTTTCAGTAGATCACAAGGTGCAATAAATGACCTTATTATTGAATGCAAGTATGTACCCTGGATCAGTTGACTGGCTCTTGGAGTTTGGTTATTCAGTTACAGAGCAATGGTTCTTGCTTTTGCCTTTCCTACAGGCTTCTGAAAGAAGATCTTGATTTTTTAATTTAGACCAGATTTGTCTCTTTTTAGGAAAAAAAAAAAAGCCCATAGTATCTATAGTGCAAGGCGCTGCCAAACCTATTTTGTAGAAATTCTCTCTTCATCAAGAAGAGGGAACCAGAGCCTGGCAGAAGAGTGGGTGGATGAGATCTCCCACAAGATCTCTGACCTAAAGGTCAAAACTCTTAACCCACTGTATTTTAGCAGCTACAGAATTCAGCTTCCACCTAGATACAGCAAATGTCAGCATAGAACCACAGAATCATGAAAAAATCTGGTTGGAAGAGACCTCTGGAAATAATCCAATCCATCCCCCTGATCAAAGCAGGGCCAACTTCAACAGTTGCTCATATCTTTACACTTCTTCAGCCTGTGTTCAGAAATAACGTCCGTGACTGAGTTTGTTCTCCTTGAGCAGGAACTGTGTAAAAATTCTGCTTTCCAAGACCTAATCCAGGGAGATCATGGCAGCACAGCAGACTGGGTGACTTTTCCCTATATTGGTATTCAAAATATCATTTGAATTCCAGCCCCACAACTTCAGTGGCAGCTATTTCCTTTTCCTCCACATTAAAACAGCTGATTACCCTCCAAAGGCAGCTCAGAGCTCTCAGTGTGTCACCTTGAGCTGCCCAGAGTTTAATGCACTTTCTGACACTTTGTGACACGTTTGGACCTGTGCTCATCCTCCATTTCCTGGTGCATGCTGCAGCAAGAATTATATAAATAGTGACAGGTCAATATCCTCAGCACCTGATTTTCACTCAGATGGGAAAGCAGCATCAGAGACTGAAAACACTGGTTTGTACTCTGAGGGAGAGGAGTGTGTAGTCCATCCTGCAGACTTGGCTCCTCTTGCTGTCCTGTTGAAAGTAACAGCCCTGTTTCCATGGCCCTCCTTTTTTCCTATGTTCACTCAGGTTTGAGCTAAAGATTATCCCCCATGGCTGCATCCCATGAATGGCATTTATGGTCCTTCTCCTCCTTCTGTCCAAGAAGAGAAGATTCCATGCAGGTGAAATGTGGGAGCACAGGTCACCAAAAGGCTGCAGCACTAAACCTCTCCTACAGCTATCTCAGTCCTTCTGGGTACCTGAGGGTGTGGTGGGTGAGAATACTCAGCTTACTCTGAGGAAAAAAAGCTGGAGGGGATTTTGGTGTTAATGAAAACATTTTCTTGGCACAGCTGGAAGTGAAACCCTGAGAAGTTTGAGTCAATTCCTGAAGCTTTGCTGACGTGACCTTCTGGGTCCCATCAGCAAAGCTGGCCATAAAATCATGGAATCACAGAACATCCTGAGTTGGAAGGGACCCATGAAGGTCATCGAGTCCAACTCCTGGTCCAGCACAGGCTGGGCCACAGAATCACCCCCTATGCCTGACAGCACTGAGCTCTGGCAGCCTTGGGGCCATGGCCATTCCCTGGGGAGCTGTTCCCTTGCCCCAACATCCTCTGAGGGTGGAACCTTTTCCTGATATCCAACCTAAGCCTCCCCTGCCTCAGCTCCAGCCATTCCCTCAGGTCCTGTCTCTGGTCACCAGAGAGCAGAGATCAGTACCTGACCTTCCTCTTCCCCCAGGAGGAAGCTGCAGACACTGGTCAGGTCTCCTCTCAGTCTCTTCTCCAGGCTGAACAAGACAAGTGACCTCAGCTGCTCCTTATATGGCTTCCCCCTCTAGACCTTTCACCATCTTCAAAGCCCTTAAGCCCTCAGTGATGCCTCAGACCAGGACATGACTCATGTTGAAGTCCTGCTAGAGCCATGTCAGATAAATCCCTCTGCTTTTTCCTCCGCTCCAATTTATCAAAATAACAACCTCATCAAGGAAAGACACATCCTCTGTTTCAACCCAGCAGCTGGTTCTTAGAACATCAGGGTCCCCCAGCATTGCTGGATGTAGTTGTTGCTCTGTGAGGTTTGGGAGAAGCCTGTGGTAAAAGCAACACCACCTTGGTTGGAACAAAGACTCAACAGCAAAGCTCGTAACACACCATAAACGTCCCCCTCCAAACTCTGAATTAAACACCCACTCAGCTGAAACGTTTGAATGATGAATATCATCATCTGGGGGCGAGGGGGAGGGAGAGAGGGAGAGAAATCTAGGCAGCTTTATTTTTTCCAGTGCTGCAGAAAGAATTTCCTTCCTCCTGCAGATGTGCAGCCGGGGCGCTGGAAACAGTTCCCCGTCAAGTTGGAGCAGCTGTACTCATGTGTCACCAGGCAACGAGACTCCAGGCCTGGGCTGTCAGCTCCACCACTGAAATTAATGGGCCAGACTCCTTACATTAGTGGAAATCATCCCATTTAAATATATATATATATATATATATATAAAATAGATATATATTTATTATGTTATGCTGGGTACATAAGGCAACTGCAAGCCGGCAGCGTGGAGGGAAGGGGAGAGGGTCAGGAGGAGGCAGGAGGGAGAGGGAAATGACAGGGTGTAAAAAGAGATAATCTGGGAGAGGGAGAGCACATCCTCAGGGGAAAGATATTAATTAGATGAAAGAAGTGTAAGGAAAGCCAAGAACTGATCAGATAGCACTGGAATGAGAGAGAGGGGAAGATAGTTGTATGTATGGATAGATGGATGCACAGATATTTAAGATGTGTTGAAGAACAAGCTCGGTGTGGGACTGTATCAGTGCCCCAAACTCCAGAGGTCACTTGGATTAAATACCTGCAAGGGTCAAAAAAGCTTTCAGCAGCAACAGCAAGCTTCAAACCACAGAACAAACACAGTCCAGCAAGGGAATGAGCTTTTTTTCCCCTTCCTTACTTAGTATTCAGGAGAAGCAGCATTTTTCTGCTGCATTTTGAGAGAGTAAATAATCAGGAGCATGCTGCTGGAGGAGCTGGGAAGGGGCCAGAGAACATGGGTGTGAGGCAGGGGAATAGCCAGATGCTGGCAAGGTTCCCCATGTGCAGAGGAGGACAATGGGGACTTCTCAAACCCCACAGGAATCCACAGGGATTCAGAGCTGCCACAGCGGTTTGGGACCCCAGGGTCACGAGGGCTGGGGGAGCCTCCAAGGCCACTCTAGGCTGGGGGACAGTTCAAGGCTTGTCAGAAACCTGTCACTCCACCAGGAGATGCTGGGGACTTCTCCCCACCTTTGATCCATGAAGAAGTATCAGGAACCATTTTTAAGACAAATATTTCTGTTTTCCTGAAAAGAAACGAAGAGACCTTATCTTGAAATCAGATGCATTGTCCTTCAACAGAGGGTTTAAAAATGGAGATAACCCAGAAACTGCTGATGACAATTTATATGGGAAATGATTTCTTCATCAAGATTGTTCTGTTCAATCTCTCTCTATTTTTCTTTGCAATCAGAAACATGAAGCTTCTGATCTGGGAAAGAATGCATCTTTTTTTTTTTCTTTTTCTCCATGAAAAAAGTTGCATTTTTTCACAGTTCTTTTCCAAAGCTGCTGCAGTGAAACAAATCCCCTTCTCCTGCCTGCACTGGTGGGGCAGCAAGATGAGAGCTGGGGCTGGGGAACCACCAGGTTTCCCTGCATTTCTCCTCAGTGCAGCCATGTAGGGGAAAGCAGAAATGATTCAGAGGTTAAATACTGCCATGAAGAAAACATCAGCCTTGCCTGCACGTGGAAGCTCACAACTCCAGGAGTGTGTAAATGCATTTTTGTTTTGAAGGAGTTGGTGTTACGGGGGTTGTCACAGCTTTGGGGTGCTGTGAGAGGCAGCTGCAGGAGAGGGAAGGATGGTTTGTGAACAGATCCCAGTGTTCAAATGACAGGCATTAATGGGCCAGGAATGCTGCAGCTGTAAAACAGGGAAAACAAAACAATTCTGTTTTGCAGAAGGACCTCACCAAAGATGACTCCAATGAGCACACGATCCACCAATCCATCACCTCCCAGAATCCCACATGAGAAGGTGGGATAATTACTATAATTTTAATGTACTCCATGATGATTTAAATACACCGGGTAAACTAAAAATATCCTGTCAGTGAGGGCTCTGACTTTCTGAGGTAATGCTGCCCCAGAGCTGCTGGTGCTTCATGTGCCAGCCCCTTCTATTACCCCTCAGGGCACCATAAACCTCCTCACAGCTTTGGCCAGTGGAAAGTTTTGCTTCCTGCATTTTGCACACCTCTCCTTTGGAAAAAATATAAAAAATCCTCTGCTCTTTCTCTTGAAATCTGTGGTAGAGCTGCAGAAGGAACAGAGGTTTGAGAAGAGGACGTGAGCAGCAAGGGTGGGAGCAGGGAGTCTGGGCCAGCTGAGTGCTTCAGCATGCTTGGAAGTGTCAGTGAAGCGAATAGTGTGTTTCTAACACAGTCCTGAGTGTTGAAATACTGCTTAAATTGCCTCCAGAGCTGACATGAAACCCAAAGATCTGGAAGTATCTCCTGTGATTGATTGAGTGACTGATTGATTTGATTAAATATATTTTATATGTGTGCGTTAGGGCTGGATTTGGCTGTCTAAACACCATTTCCCAGAGCCAAGTTAGAAGCTCTGGGGTATCCAGCCCCAGACTCCAGCTCTTGCTTCTGAGAACTGCTCGTCTTCCCTCAGCTCTGTGTCCCTTTGCCAGCACTGTGGGATGTCTCAGATGTACAAGGGCATCTCAGATGGCACCAGGCTCCTGTGTGTAGGCACTGAATCCCACCCTCTGAGTCATTAAGGCTCACAGAGATCATTTTCAAAGTTTCCCTCTGCAGTCACTGGGATCAGAACTTTACCTTAAAAATAAACAACATCCAAAGCCAAGAGTTTCCTGGATAGTCAATTAATTTTTTGTGGGGGTTGGTTTGGAAGTGCTCTGAAATCCGATCCTCATTGTAAAGTTGGGAATCTTGGCAGTCATGTCAAGAAGCAAACTGTGTATATTTTGCCTAGAATTGTTTCCACTATATAACCAGGAAATAATAATAATAAAAAAGAGCCTCTTCTCCTTGAATTTATTTGCAGAGTTCTTCATGGGTCCCTTGCTTGTCCCCCATCATGCTGGAAAGAAGAAAACCTGAGATGAGGTTGGTTCTTGCATCTGTGCAAATGCAAAATTCTTAGATAGAATCAACATGACTGTTCATGCGAGGTGGGTTCAGCAACACAGAAGTTCACTGGACCATTCCTGTGGATATCTTGTTTAATAAATGAGGTGAAATATGCTTCTTCCCTGGATGAGGATCCAGGCTGGGCTTTTTCCAGTGCTGGGAAGGTCTCTGACTTAGAATTGCAGAGTTTCTGGGTCTGGAGGAAAAAATGGGGACAAATGAGTCAGTCTGGACTGTAAGGTTTTTGTGTTCATTTGTAGGGTCTCCTACAGGAGACCCACAGGGCAAGCTCACAGTGAAGGAAACAAAGGATTTCACAAACTTCAGCTGATACCAAACCAGTGACCTTTGTTCTGCTCCTCAGTTGACCACTGAGAAATTATTATTGCAGAGATAAAGATCATAAATTTTTGTGCCTGGCTTTTTTCCTAGATCCTGTTTAACAGTGTTTCTTGGCAGTTTCTTAGTAGATACTTTTTAGCTCTGGCTCTCTTCCTGGAGCTCTGGCAATTAAAGATATTAACATTCAGCTTTAAAAATAGCAAGGAGTGGGTATCCAGCCTCCCCAGATGAACACCCCTGAACTTGGGGAGGGCCTTCAAGGATGCAGAGCCCAGAGCTGAGCCATGCAGACCATGGAGAGGCTGCCTGGTGTCTCAATGCCCTTTCCAGTACTTGGTCCAAGGACTTCCTCATTCTCTATTCTGCTTGGCAAATTCATGCCCATCCCTTCCCGATTTTTCACCCCTTGGCTGCCTTATAGAGAACCCCCCTGTTGACAGGATGTCCCTGTCTTTAAGTGCTACAATTTCAGCTGTTTTGCTCCTGGGTAGAGCCACCCACCTCTGCTGTGTTTTCCAGGGTGCTGAAGTATCACTGTGCCTGTTGAGCTGGGAAGGGATAAACCAACAAACAGCCCTTCTCCTCCCTCTGCTTGAGCTCTGACAGCATGAAGTGGAAATGACCTGGCTGGTGACTTAGTTTTGTGCTTCCCTGCCTCTCTTGGCCCCTCTAAAATACAGAGGAAACACATTGTTATCCACAGATCCTGGTGGCTGCCCAAGGAGAAACAGACCCCTCTGGGAGGAATATTTTCATCCCTGCTTCCCTCCTCACTTCTCCATCAGCAGTTGGCAAAAAGGGTGTGGGAACAGACCCAGAGAGATGAGGGCTGTGTACCCCAAGCTTCACTGTGAGTTCTTGATGTTACCCAGTGAAACTTTCAGCTTGTTCAGGGCACTCAGGAGGTGCTCTGGACTCTCATTCTCCAGTATTTCTCACTGCAGTGATGCTTTCTCTGTTGAGGACCAGAAAGCTCCCTCCTGGGAGATTTGGACGAGGCTGAAAGTGGGCAGAAACTCAGGTCAGCACATGGTAAATGGTGGCCCACACAATTCCTGCATAAATCCTATCCCAAAGGGAGCTCATGGGGCTGAAACACAGCAGGAAGGGCACTGGAGTCCATGCACAGTGAAGATGTCCAAGGACAGGGAAAAGGGAGAGCTTGAGCAGGGGGCTGCAGCTGATTTGGGGAGATAATCAGCAAAGGGAAGCAGCAGCCCAAGCTTCCCTCCTGCAAGAGCCAGCTGCCAAGGACAGCCCTGCAGAACTCACTGGATAGAGCAGGAATTTTGATTTGGAATCCGTGATAGCCAGGACACAACTGAGGAGAATTTGAATGAACAAATAAGCTTGTACAATATGGAGTGATGTGGCTTGAAGGGCAAGCAAAGTTCTGCTCCTTCCACTCATCACCCCATGGGTCCTTCACACCCCCCGAGCTCACAGAGCTCACAGCTTCTGGAACCTCAGGGATTGTTTTGGGGGAAGGTTAAAGGCTCAGAACATGCAGTACTGAGCATAATTTTGGATACAGAAAAGCCACTCCCAGCATGGGGGTAGCCTGTGCCCCTCTCCTTGTGGCCAAGCAATCAGAGGTGAGTTCACAGAGCAACACCTGGAGGAAGAACCTCAAGGAGAAACTGTCACTGCTCTGCCAAAACCTGGGCCCCAAACCTGGACATTCTCCATGCCAAGGGCATGTCTCTACACCGTGGTGAGGGTGAATCTACAGGTACCAACCTGGTGGTTATGAAGGGGGAATTTGGGGTCTCTAAGGCAAGAGTGAGAGGCAGGAGTTGTGCAAATGCCAACGAGCTGGTGAGTAGAAAGGAAAAAGGGTGGTTGTAGCTACCCTGTTTTGGGGAAAGACAAGGTTCCCAGGACCTGGGGATGTCTTTACCCTCTCTGTGATAGGTGGTGATGATGGTTGTCCCATCATTTTAAACAATTTGTTATTTGATCTTGAAAACTTGACCTTTTAGCCCTCAATTCTTTGAAATCAACAGGAAGAACTAGGGCACTATCTCACAACACCCAGTGCTTGAGGCGACGCCTTTCACCAGACACTTGAGCTTTTGATCATTTTTGGTTATTCCTCATAATTTCAGTTAATAAATCCAGGGTGGTTACAGCGATGATTCATGCAGGATGCAGCCTGTTTCTTCTCTCCCACATCTCTCTGGCAAAAAGCTTCTATGGATTAGGAACCTTGCCCTTCATTTTTGGAAATTGCTCTCCCACTATAGACTCCAAATGAGAATTGCTGTGGTATTTCACTGTGTGCTATTTCAGAGCACTGGCTTCTTTGATGCAGTCATCATCTGTATGGAAAAGAGGTGTGTGCATGAATCAATGGTACAGTTCAGCTGCATCTGCATTAGAAAGGCATAAAAATGAATGAAATGCAGGAACTGAAATGTGCTCTCCCAGGATGCTGTGCTAAATCTGCACTTCAGAAATACGCCAAGGCGCTTTCCGGGCGCGGGCTGCAGAACCAGGAGGGTCCTACAATTTCACACCACACTTCCTACATTTCCATTTTCACCTCTGGTGACTGGAGCATGCCAAGGTTTGTCTGAGTTCCATGAAAGTTGCATGATATGTCTTTCATCTGCTATTTAAATGGTTTTTTTTTTTAAATGGCTGGTTTTCTATTTCCCCTTTCTTTTGTCATTGCCCACTTCTAGAAAATGCTGGTGGTTTTCAGTTTCTGGAGGAAGGCTGCTCTTCTCTATGAAAGAAGCAACAGAGCAAACTGTGCCAAATCAGCTTAGTACAAAATGATTGGTCCATGCAGCTTTAAACATCTGAAAAAGGCCTTTTGCAGGAGCAGGACTAATTTTCTGCTTTGAGTCTGTTCATCTCACCAGCTTGGATGGCAGAGCCACACATCCCAAAACCTCTCCTGCTTCTTTATTTGATCAATTAATAAACATAGCAGCTAAAAGACGAAGCCAGAAGCCCTCAGAGGAGTAGATAATCTGAGCCGCTTTCCTTGCCCTTCAGTAGCAGTGAGGGGAAAACAGCCTTATTCTTACCCAGCCTAATCTCATTTCCTGTTGCTCCTCACATGGACACAGGCTGCATCTCACTGAGACAGGGGACCACAACACTCACAGCAAGCACTGGTGGGGAGTCTCTCTCTCTCTGAGAAGTTCAAGACTCTGCTTGTAACAGTGGAGAGCAATAGGAAATCTGGAACATGATTAATTTATCCCAAAACTGACATTGACATTAGGGCCCCTCAGGGACTGCCATTTTCTCACCCCTGGCTCTAAAGGAAGCCTGGGCTCGGCTGTAGAGAACTCCTGTGAAAATCCTGGGTGAGATGAGTCTCAGCCCGTAACTGGAGGGATCTGAACATGTTCTTTGGTTTCCTCTTTGGACTGTGGAAAGGGGACAAGCCCAAAGAAGAGGCCATTAGGCTTCATCAATAAAGGAGGATACAAGGAAGCCGGAGATGGGCTTTTGACAAGAATGTAAAGAGACAGGACAAGGGGCAGTACCTTTAAACTGGCAGAGGGGAGGTTTAGATGAGATGTCAGGTGGAAATCCATCCCTGTGAGGGTGGGGAGGCCCTGGCACAAGGTGCCCAGAAAAGCTGTGGCTGCCCTTGGAAGTGTCCAAAGCCAGGTTGGGCAGGGCTTGGAGCAACCTGGGACAGTGGGAAATGTCCCTGCCCATGGCAGGGGATGGAATGAGATGATCTTAAGGTCTCTTCCAACCCACTCCAGGATTTTATGATCATTGTTCCCTTGATCTCTTAAAGAACTGACAAATACTGGAGACAGAAGAGGCTGTTTTGGGCGCATCTTTGCATTCCAAACCAAGCTTTAATGGATGAGTGTCTCTTTGCCCAGGTGCTTTCATGTTATGAGGAATGGGGACATCCTCGCTGCAGTTTAAGAAGCACAAAGCACTTATCTTAGTTGTCAAAAGCAGAGAAGAGGTAGAAGAGGAAATGAGCAGCCAGCTCTGTCCAATATTAACAGCTCTGCAACTCAGAAGACATGTTCAAGCGAGTTTATCTCCCCCAAAAAAACTGGCAAGTTGAGTAAAAACACTTGGTGAAGAGTGACCCCAGGGGAGGATGAGATACCTTCTGCATAATTAGGTGCAGCCAGGGTTTGGCTCTGCTATCGTAGATGTTAATCGTTCACACCCACTGTGAAATGGCCAGAGAACAGCCCTTGTGGTGCAATACATGAATGGGAGGCAGAGGAATGCAATGTTCCTCTTGTTTTGCATGGTTCAGGATCAAATGCAGCCAACACCGGCAGCACCTATCGCAGCGCGGGGAGCTGTGCCTTATCACAAGCTTGCATCCTGTTGGCAATCACAGCTCCCCCAGCCTCACAGCTGAAACTCCTATCTCACCATCTCTGCCCTCAGGATCATGTAACTAAAAGGTGAAGTGGGGGAAAATAAGGAAAAGAAGAAAAAAGAAAAGCTTGAAATGCTAGGAGAGCTTTAAGCTTTGATTCAGCAAAGGCTTTGAGGATACATCTCATTTAAACAAGCCCTTAAATTTACTCCCATCAATAAGCCTTAAGAAGATTCTTATGAAAATAAACCATGACTATTTCTCCCTTCAAAAAAAGATAACAAACTCGAGCCAAGTCCAAAGTCATGAAAATAATCACCAATAATTTGCAGCCTAACAAACTGTGGGAGATACTATTGGTTCTACAAGAAAGGCTGTTATCTTCCAGGATCAATAACCACCATGTAGTGAAGCCTCAAGGTGCTGGCAGGGACAAGCACAATATTCCCTGCAATTGTTGCTCAGCTCCTATTTATGGGAGCATGGTCACAAAAACCAGCTGCAGGAACAAATTCAGAGCTGGGCTAACCTGACACAGAGTCTTTGGGAGAGGCCCCCACTCCTACTGAACCTGAACTCTCAGGTAAAAAAAAAGCCAACAAAACAACAAAAACCACTTGGGAGAACACTTTTTTGACCACAAAAAAACCCCTGCTAGCTTATGGGGGAATTGGGTGATCCTGGGTTTAGCACAAGTTTGGGATTCACTATCAGTGACATCATTGGAACTTTCATTTCCTTGGACACTGCTGACTGCACTTTGTGCTAAAAAGTGCCCTTTCACGTGACTCTTAGCCCTGGTCTTCATCCTGGGACTTACATGGGCCTTAAAGAGATAAGGAATGGACACCTCTAGCTATAAGGAAAGAAATGAGGTGAAAACACCACCTTGCCTTTGTGAGGAACACCTGGCACTGGAAAATGGAGCAACCATGGCTCAGATATCACCCTATAACTCTTTACACTGTGGGAATTGTATCCTTGAACCTGAGACAACAGGATAAGAAGGAAGGGAAGTGGCACTGATCCAAGGTTTGATAAAGCACTGCCTGTTTGGAGTCTCATAAATCCAGGCAGGAAGCAGAGTGAGGGGATTGTCCCAATCTGCTCTGTCCTTGTGAGGCTCTCCTGCAGTGTTGTGTCCAGCTCTGGGGTCTTCAACACAAAAAGGACATGGAGCTGTTGGAACAGAGTCCAGAGGAGGCCCCGGAGCTGCTCCAGGCCTGGAGCCCCTCTGCCCTGGAGCCAGGCTGGGAGAGCTGTGGGTGCTCACATGGAGAGGAGAAGGTTCCAGGGAGAGCTCAGAGCCCCTTCCAGGGCCTGAAGGAGCTCCAGGAGAGCTGGAGAGGGATGTGGGACAAGGAGGGAAGACTGAAAGAGGGCGGGTTTAAATTAGATATTAAAAATAAATTCTCTTTGAGGGCAGCAAGGCCCTGGCACAGTTTGCCCAGAGAAGCTGTGACCGTGCCATCCCTGGAAGTGTTCAAGTTTGGATGGGGCTTGGAGCAACCTAATCTAGAGGATCAAACACCACATGGCAGGGGTTTTGGAACTGGATGATCATGAAGGTGGCTTGAAACCCAACCCATTCTGTGACTCCATGATTTAAGGTGTGCAGCAGGCAACCACAGCTCTTGCATGGGTCAATGTCACCTGCAGAGGGGACATCAGTGCTCAATGCCCATCCAGGGGAAGGGCCTGCTGGATGAATTCACAAATGCAGCTCTATGACCTGCAAAAAGCCTTCACCCAGACCCTCCTGCTCTGTGAGCTCTGACTCAACATTTTTTCCCCCCTAGAGCACTGGCCATGACCTCTATTTGTTGGTGGCCAGGGCATTTCCCTGCTCCCTGCCAGCCTTGCCTCTTGTTTTCAGGTTTCCTGCAGGCAGGAGAGGCAGAGAGCTTTCCCTGCCCCTCCTTTCCCTTCTCCCACAACATCCAGCACAGAGACCTGGGGGATTTCCCGAGCCTCATCCCTCCCTTGCAGAAGTAGGAAGGGCCTTGCACTGTCCTTGTGCCCTTTGGTGCTATTTTGCTTTGGGCTTCTACTAAACCTGTCCCCAGGGCTCGGGGTGCCTGTAGCAGCCCTAGGGCTTGGCACAGACCTTGGGGTCTGTTTTAAGGTTGCCACAGCGACTGCCATGGCAGCATTTAAAAATGGCACAGGCTGTTATTTAATGCCAGCTGGGCAGGGATTGCAGGGAGGGTCGGTCAGTGACCCGAGGTGACCTGTGCAGATTGACAGCCCTTTGCAGCAGGAAGGGAGATTCCCCCTCAATCCACAGGGAGCTGAGCATTCTGGCTGAGTTTTTGAGGAGTTTCAGTGAGAAGGGCTAAAAGTTTAGGCCAAGCACTGCTGTGATTGAAAATGGTCTTGAAGAACAACGTGTTTTATCCTACAGCAGAAAAACCTGCTTTAATTACTCATACGTAGGAAGGAGGGAAGGCAGAACTGGCGATAAGAGACGTGCAGCAGCCCCAAGAGAATTAGCTTAATTTCTCCTGTGCCCTTAATTATCTTTGAGGAGGAAGGGCTGGAGGGATAGAAATGGTTGGGGAGGCAAGTGGGAAGGGAAAGTGGCTTGCAAGGCTCTGCAGAGTTCCCCAGAGTTCCCTGGCTCCTGCAGCCATCACCCCAGCATTCCCCAGGGATGGTGTTGTCACTGCCAGGGACCATCCTCCAGAACAAGGGATGCTTACAACACCTGCAAGGTCATCTTGGGGTGCACCTGGGTTTGGTGTGCTCAGAGAGGGGGTTTGCTCCTCTGCAAAAGCAATGGGAGCTGGTCAGCCATGGACATAATTTTGGTAATACCACATCTAACAAAGGGCAGACACTGCCCAGTGACAAACTGAATGAGGATGGGGAGGCCCTGGCTCAGGGTGCCCAGAGAAGCTGTGGCTGCCCCTGGATCCCTGGAAGTGTCCAAGTCCCAGGCTTGGAACACCCTGGGATAGTGGAAGGTGTCCCTGCCCATGACAGGAGATTGGAATGAGATCTTAAGGTCCCTTCCAACCCAAACTATTCAATGATCTTATGAATAATAAATCATCAGCACTTTAATAGCTTGGTGGGATTTGTACATCTGCATATGATTGCAAATTGTTCATTTTGAGGGTGTATCAACAAGCCCAGTCCCAGGCTGTGGCTGTGGGAAGAGGAGAGAGAACACAGCTGCCGTGGGATGGAGAAGAAGCTCTTTCCTCCCTAGTCAGCCACACCTTGCATAGGGTGGTTGTGCTACTGTCCCCTCTGTCTTCTCATGAGACTGCCCTGATGTCCAGGGATGAAGAATTTAGCCCTGCTTTTCCTTTCAAGGTTAAATTTAGTCCTACCTATTTGTTCTCTCTGTCTTGCTCTCCCTGCAGCAGGGACCACACCCTCACTCAGCTTTTCCACAGTCCATTTCCTGGGAGAGCCAAAACCACTGGGTTTTTCTGTCATTGCTTGAGGGTGAGGCTGTTTCTCCAGGCAGCAGGATGGGAGGCTCTGGGGACACAAAGCTTTGTGTGTCCCTCCCTTGGGGTTTTTGGTGACTCATCCAGGCAGGAGGAAGATCACATCACACTAGTGGCCTCCTAAATACCTCTTCTAGGATCAGTCATCCTCCACTAAGCAGATGCTGGGCATTCTCATAATGAAGCAGGAAATAAGGAAATGTATGCCTGTAGAGGGAAATGCTCATTCAGTCAGGTGTAGTGTTAGTTGTGGCCACAATGTTGGCCTGGTCTGCATCTCTAGAATCTCCTGGGCAGACCCTGGGCATGACTCAGGGGCCAGCACAGACAGGGAACATCCCCAGCACAATCCAGGGGGATTGTGAGCATCCACTGGGTTTGGTGTAGGGAGAAGAGCCATGGCACTCTTTATGGATACAGAGGTTAAATAAAAAGTGCAGAAAATAGTCAGGCATGATAAAGAAGTCCTGCTCTCATCTCTCTGGAGAGTGTCTGCATCTGCATCCTCCAACCCATTATTAGTTAGTAATAAACTCCTTCCCAGATGGAGGTGCCAGCTTTATCCTCCCTGTGAAAAATCATAAAATCACCGAAGCACAGAACAGTTTGGGTTGGAAGGGACCTTAAAGCTCATGCAGTCTGAACCCCTGCCATGGGCAGGGTCACCTTCCACCATCCCAGGCTGCTCCAAGCTCCATCCAGCCTGGCCTTGGATACTTCCAGGGATCCAGGGGCAGCCCCAGCTTCTCTGGGCACCCTAAGCCAGGACCTCATCACTGTACAAGATTCCATGGGGCAAGGAGTAGTGGCTTTCAAATGAAGAAGTTTTTTATCACAAGGGTGATGAGGGACTGGCACAGGTTCCTCAGAGAGGTATTACCCATTCTTGTAAATATTTGAAATCTGCTTGGATGGGGCTCTGAGAAACCTGATCTCATTGGAAATGTCCCTGCCCATTGCAAGGGGGCTGGACTAGATGGCCTTTGAAGGTTCCTTCCAACCCAAACTATTCTATGACTCTACAAGCCTATGACACTAGGATTCTATGTTTCTATGTACCTACAACTCTATGAAGCTATGATTCTGTGATTCCATGACTCTTATCACTTCTACAATAATCCTTCCTCTGTTCTAATAGGGCGAGGAGTTTTTTTTCTCAACACCGTGGAGAAATCTCTGCAAGAATACAGTCTTCTTGGCTTTGCATTTTCCCAAAACAGCAGCTGCCTGGTTTAGACAAAAACCTCTGCTATTGTGAAATTCCTCCCAGTTTCACAATTGAGTCAATGGGTCATCGTCAACTTATGGGGTGTCATTTTTAAGGATGAGCTGTTCAAAGGAAAGACTCTCTTCACTGATTTCTACAATCATCTTAATCTCCAAGAGCAGAGATCTTTGCTTCCTGAAACAGAGTCCTCTTCACTCTCATCTCTGTTTCTCTTCTCAAACTCCTCAGAGCGTCACTGCTTCAACATCTGCTGCCTCTGCTCAGGTCCACATTTGAACAGTTCAGCATCCCCTCATACTTGTTTTCTCTCATGAATGAAAGGAAATGCTGTAGTTATTATAGTCCATCTCCATGGTATTACCAAAAGAACTTTCAGTCCCAACACTAGGACATCTCCTCATTCTCCTTCTACCTGATACTTAAACTCTTTCTCAACTGACCCTGTTGTTTCCATGTTGTCACTCTGTGCTTTTCTCACCCAAGGGAAGAATCGTGCTCTGCAGGTCTCATCTGTGCACTGGAAGGGTTCACATTTCGCCCAGGCCGGCAGGTGTCGGTGGGCTCAGTGGTGGAGGCAGCCACTGGGTGGGGCCTGGCCTTGCCTGGCCAGGAGCCTGGGAAGATCCCGGCTTGGCATGGCATGGGCCGGGGGCAGGGGGGGCAGGAGCNCCGGCTTGGCATGGCATGGGCCGGGGGCAGGGGGGACAGAGGCAGGGCCTGGTGTTAGCGAGATCTCAGCAGCTGTGCCCTGGCCCTGCTCCAGCTGGAGGGGCCCTCCCAGGCCTCCCATCCCTGCCTGGCAGCCGCTGGGGCCCAGCCCGGCCTGGCCAGGCCGCACAGGCCACGGCAGAGCAGGGCCGGCCTGCCTCCCTTTCCCCGGCCAAGCCCGATACCTTCTGAAGCCGGAAACCGAAAAGGGATGTTTGAAGCTTCCCAGGTTTTAAAATGGGATATTC
>VWYI01013654.1:0-114686 GCA_013399455.1 Anthoscopus minutus
TCTATAATTAGGGAGCAAAAAATTAGGCATTTCTGTATTTAGATTAGCTACCCCCAAAGTAATAATTTCTGGAAGTGTATACATAGAAAATAAGAGTCAACTGAACTAATTTCATCCCCTCTAACCCTTGATTTGGTTACTCCTGCATGCTGCATCTGGTTGCATATCAAAGGTTCAGCAGGGCTGTTCTTTAAACACAACAGGAGACCTGTAGCTCTCTTTATCTGAAGATATTCAATCTGTACTCATCAGTGACTTCGCTGTACCCCATTAATTAGCTCTGCATGCTGCCTGCCATTAGAAACACAAAGAAAACTCCAGATGAACATGTGCACAGCTCCTAACAAAATGGGACTGACACGAGTGGCACCTTTCTGCACTGCAGATGCAAAATACTAAGCAGGGTTTTAGGAAAATACTAAAACTGGGTGTTTTAGGGAGGAAAATGTGACTTCACAGAGGTAAGACTGCAAGTTCCAACAGCACAGCTGCTGCTGAAATAATTTTAGTAATAAAATGTGCATGTTCTTAAGAGTGTCAGAGTGGAAAAAAGGAGCATGATGTTCACTGGGAACTCAGGAAGAACTGAAGTCTGTTCTCTGTTCTGCTTAAGATGGGGCTCATCACACATTTACCCACCTGCAGGGGTCACAGAACCATAGAATGTCCTGGGTTGGAAGGGACCTTTAAAGATATTTAGTATGACCCCCCTGCCATGTGCAGGGACACCTTTCTCCAGACCAGGTTTCTCAGAGCTCCATCCAAAGTGATTATTTAGGTTCCTTATGGAGTTAGTGGAGAAAAACCACCCTGTCTAGTGCACATTTCATTGTATCTCAAAACAGAAATCAAGGATTAAGCTGCATGGAGGTGCCTTTATTTTCAACATTTACAGTGGGAATATTAAATTTAAAAAAATAAGAATGACTAGGCAGGTTTTGCTGGCTAAAGCTAAGACAAGTTTAGTTTTACTGCAAACGCCTCAGTGACCATAAGCTGCCCACAGACCCCTCTGCATCTCAAATCTGTTGACAGAAGGCAGGGATGCCACACCTCCCTTCATGATTAACAATGACCATGGTCACCTTTGGATTGAAATATGGAAAAAGGACAGCCATCAACAGTGTATGGCACAATAAAGATTTAATTTCAAGTAAGCTCCACATTACTGATGCTGTAACAACAAAAAAAATTCAGTAACTCCTGAAGCAACCAATCCTCTCATGTCAGCACGGTGATTTAAAGAAAGTCACCATGCAGCCCCATCATTTCTGAGCACTATGACAAAAGCATATCAAAAAGCCAAAATAGAACAAGGCATTTCTGATCTTGGTTGAGAAAAAAAAGAGCAAAGCCACAGCTTCAGCAACTGCTAGAGCATTACACAAAATACAGAATTTACTGAATATTTCACCATTTCAGGACTCTCAATCATTCACCTGGTTGGGGTGTTAGTTCATTGTCAGGCCTGATGCTGATTAAAAATCTCTATCTCAATCCAATTCCCCTCACCATGTTCCTATGGCATATTTGTCTTTTATAGGGGACCTTGATGTCAACAGTTAACAGAGTTTATCCTTCTTCCAGCAGCGTGAAGGACCTGACCTGACTCAGGCAGGAGAATGGAGTTACCTTCTATTTCCCTACCAACTTTTTCAACTGAAAGAGGGCTTTTACTGTGAGCAAAAAAATCTCAGGCACCCCAAATTCTGAATGTTTTAAAAGTACCTCTCAGCATTTGGTCCTTCACAATTCTTCTCTTTGCCCTGGAGATGTTCAAGGCCAGGAGTGACCAGGTCGAATGGAAGGCATCCCTGCTCATGGCAGGGGGTTAGAACTGGATGACCTTTAAGGTCCCTTCCAATCCAAACCCTCTATGATTTTATGATTCTCTTTGAGGAGAGGTATGAGACAAAACTCCCTCCAAAGCCCAGCAAAGCTCTGCCAGCACTGCCAGAAGGAGGTGGGCAGAGAGCAGGACCTCTCACAATTAATTCAGCAGGAGCTGAAAAATATTTACAATTCTTTGCTAAAGAAAGCACAGGCAGAACTTTTCTCCACTGAAAACATGAAGGGATGGGTCAGACTCCTACTACACAAACATGGATTTCAAATTATGAGCCTATACAGTTACTTCTTGTTCACTTAAAGCAACTCATTTATAAAAGTACCAAAGAGATTACTTGTCACACGAACTCTGATCTTAATGCTGCACCTGTCCTTGACTTAGATTAAAAGGTGAGGCTGGGGAGGAGACATCATTGTTTTTTGGGCTTGAGAGTAAGAGAAAGGTGTAAGATTGGTAATAGAAAGGCAGAGATTGCTGTAGCATACATTTCACAGCATCTACCTCAGCTGGCCTTTCTTTATATAAAGGCAACACTTCTCTAGCTACAACACATAAAACAGACAAAACGGAGTAGGAAAGGTTGAGCACATGAATTTTACAGATGGAGAACCAAAGGTCAGGGAAGTTAAAACATGTGCCAGGGCTCTCCAGTAAGTATGTGCTGCAGGTCTGCACCAAGAGCAGCCAGCCAGGACCCGAGCAGGATACAGCTCACAAGGGTATTTTTATTCAAGGTATTTCCAAATTTTCTGTTCTTACACATTACAAAAAATATTGAAAATTAACTCTTAGAATTCCCATATTGAAAGAAATCTCCTGCAGTGTCTACTTCTGAGTTTCAATTCAGGCAATTTTCTCTCCCCACTGCAAGCTTTTTCACACAAAGAACTTTATACCTATCAATTGATTGCTAACTTTTGCAAACACTTTAGTATTATAAACCAACCACGGACACAAAATGTTCAGGCAGGGTCTGTATTATCTATTCAAATCCATCAGCTCTTCCAACCTTTTCAATGTTTGATTAAGTCTCATCTCTCACAAACTGATTTAATCTAGTCAGCCTCTTTAAATCATTATTCCTCATTGGTCCAGTGGTGCTAAATGTTTCTAAATGTGACAGTAATCTGGTTTTAAACAAACCAGCTGCAGAGCCTGTAAAATCACTCTTAGCAAGCTGGTCACTGACAGATTCCCCAGCAGCAGGGAGTGGATGTGAGTCCTGTCCAGCACAGATGGGACATGGAAGGCCAGAGGAGCCTGGAGTGCACACACCAGTATTTCAACAAATTTTGCTCTGCACACACAAAAGCCCAAAAGAAAAGGCCTAAAGGCCAAATGTTAAAGGGAAATCAGCACATCAGAAACATCAATATTTGTCTGAAGCTCCCGAACCTGCTGACCCAAACACAGGGGATGCTTGTCTCAGTTTCAGCTGCTCTACTTGCTCATATGCGCTTCTAAAAATCTTTTTTTTTCCTTAATTACTAACTTTTTTCTTTAAATAATAAGCAAGATCCTAGCTGTCTTTTTAATGCAGAAAAAATTCCCTGCGTAATCACCTGCCTGGCAGTGGGAGGAAGTGAACACATTACTGCCTGAAATGGAGTTTATGGATAAAAGTCCATCAAGTCTGGTGTTATCTAAGGACCTTGGACCCCAAATTCAATTTTTAGAAACGAGATCATTCTTAGGCAGGTGAGTTTGCATCCACTTGCACAAATGAAGAGCCCCTGCCACTATCTTCTCCACATGCAGCATAGTGTCTCTTACGAAATGTTCTGATCATTTCAGCAAATTAATGAGAACCAGATGGATTTTTTTTCTTTTTGAACCATTGCTCTCCAACGTGTACTAGGCCACTCACAGTTCTAAGTAGTACCACAACAAATATTAGACATACAGAGAAGTATTTCGGCACTGTGTCAAGCTGGGATGATAAATGTAAGAGAAATCTCTTGAAAAGGAAAAGTCTTCCACTGGCCAAATTAGTGATGACTTCGCAGCAAAGAAAACTCCTGATATAAAGTGTTCTTTTGCAAACACCATTTTTCTGGATTGACCTCTTGTAATAGATATATAAAGAAGCATATGTGCAAAGAGAAGATTTTTCTCCAGGAGTTTGCGTTCCTCAGCAATTGGGGAGTCTTTGGGGAAAAAAAAATAAAATTATTAGCAGGTCACAGGAGATTGCTCTTTGTGTTGCTCAGCTGAGCTTTCTGTCTTTCAAAGGTAAACAGCCTTTTCAGCCAGAGCAGTAACACGATGCAGGCAATCACCAGTCATGTTGAATTGCCATCAAACCACTGACGTTTAGTAAATTAAAGTCCCCAAGCCATCAGCAGTGCTCAGGGCCCATTTCAACCTGAGGATGTTCCATTACATTTTTTTTTCAAAGGAACTTCTTTTTTTTAAACTGGGAAATTGCAAGTGATTGCATTCAGCAAGCAAATAATAGAAAATTCATACATGCTGGAGAATAGGAATGAAGAGGCTAGAAAACATCAAGTGAGGTGATGATAATAGGAGAAAAAAACTTGATATAGATGTACAAGAGCAAACTGCTGCACTTGGAACCACTGGAGTCTCGCACACCAGCAGACTGACTTTGTGAAAACAATTTAAATTGCTGACTGTCTACCAGTCTGGGGGCTACAGCAGCAATAGAAGTTTGGGGTTTTTGCCTTGAAATATCCATTTCCATTGTAAAAGGCTGACTGCCCATATAAGCCTCTTATACCTACAGGCTCCTCAGCCTGACATGCTTAAGATCAGGAGTCCTCAAGGCTTAAGGATACAGAAGTATCCCTGCCCATGGATCTGAAAATCACTTGAAATTACTTACTCAGCCCCTTTTTGGTGGGCCTGTCATACATGGAGACTTTTCAGGTGTACAGCAGCAATCAAACCTCAGCTAAGAGCTCATAGCCACAATCTCCACAGCTGCACACTGACACTCCAGTTGTTATAAGAATTAATAGAATTATGTAAGCATATATAAATAATTAAGTCATTCATTCAAATCCTAATTCTAATAAGCATCTTTATAATGTATTTTCTCACAAAACTGAGTCTTCATGTCCTCTGTGGCACACCCAACAGATATCAACAGAAGTGACAAAAATTCTCAGGGGTTTGGTGGATCCATGAACCACAGACTTCATTGTGAGGTTAAAAATTTTGCTCAAACCAAGCAGGAGAAGACAACTGCACCCTCAGCAACATCTCCTGCTGCCACAGGCACTTAGGGCAGTCACTCACACCTGGGGAGTGTAAAGCCCTAGGCTTGGATTTCTTCTTAGAGATGTGTTGCTTTGTCTATTAACCTGCAATTTGTTTATTCTCCTTCTTCCAACTCAGAAGGGGCTGTCAGGGCAGACAATTCAATCTGAGCAGGTTGCCTAAATACACTCAGCGCTGGGGCAGGCCCGGTGGCGATCCCAGGCTGGCAGCTGGCACCTGGACACTGATGGAAGAGAGCAGCTGGCTGGGCTGGCACGGGGTGCCAAGTTTGACTGATGGAGGGATCAGGGCTCCTGGGCTGTCATTACCAGTCTGAGCTTCCTCTGAGCGAGGTGGCCAAGTGCCGGAGCGCGCGTCGCTCCAACAGCGGCTCTGCGTGCTGTCCCAGCTCCCAGAGCCTCACTAAAGCTCCTCTGCACACATAAACACGTGTATTTTTGGCTCCTTTTCACACATGAACACGTATATTTTTGCAGATAAGGGGTACAGGGCATAGCAGCACACGGCTGCTGAAAAGCCACTCCCTTTTGCGTGGAAAATTCAGCGTTTTTTAGGGATAAACGAGTCGTGAAACGTTTTGTTCAGGCTATTTAATTCATCAACTAGCTGGACAGCAAATATGCTAGGATGTTAATTTAACAGAGTTATTCCCTTCTCAATAAGGTAAATGTTAGATGAAGATCATTAGGCAGGCTGGCAGCCCTGTCATCCTCCTCCTGCCAAACCCACAAAATGAAGGAGCTGCTAAAAAGGCTCTGGCAATGTGAAGCTTTATCATCTTCCCTGAGTGGACCCTCTTGCTGCCATCTTTCCTATATTTTTGGAGCTGGTTTAGCTTTTTCCCTTTATTCTACAGTTTCATTTGTCTTTCAGAATACTAAATCCATGATTTCAAAAGTCAAACATCCACATGAAAATCCATCAATATCTTCATGGGAAAAAAAAAGCCTTCTGCCTAAATGCTGCTCTGTGTGTCACATCACAGCCAGGAACCCTACTCCTGATGTGCTATCGAGTTTATTTGACCATCAAATAAAATAACTTTCACAAATTGGGTTAGTGTTTTTCCCCACAGGAAGTGCCATTATTTTTAAGTAGATCTTGACCTTACAAATGAACTCCATCCTGCCTTAGATAGCTTAGAAATGGGCCAGATTTCCTGGCAGTTGTGTGATTAAGGACTGCATTCCCCTTTTGGAAAAAGAAAGTTAAACAAAAAAGTAACTCTATCACTGGTTCAGATCTTAAAGCTCCAAAATCTTTATGATAAAAATATTCCATTTTTCCCCCCACTCCTAACCTCCCAACTCACTACAGCTGGGAGTGGGGAAAAAAAGAGGAAAGGAAAACAACCTTAAGGAAAACAAAAGTTTAAACAGAGGACAATAAATACTGCAAATTGCAACAAGGAGCAGTAAGTAAGAGAACTCTTGCATGAAGCCATCCTAAAACTATTTGGCCTGCTCCTGGCTACAGAAAAATACAAAGTTCCTAATAAGAGAACCACCTAAATTTTTTATAGTTTTCCCCCCAGAAACTATAAAAAAATCGGAAGTGTTAATGATTCTGTGATAACATAACTGCACTATTTTTTCTTATTCTAGTAGCAGATGGTAGGTATTGAAAAGCACCCCAGACTTCCAGGTTGGAAACATTGTAATTCAACTGAATTGGATCTCATTTTTCATGTCTCAGTCTCTTATTTCTAGATGTTTTCCTTTCTCTTAACTTCTAAAAGTTTGGTAAATTCTTACAGCAGGGGTTTTATTTTCCTGGGCATTCCTGCAGCAGCAGCCCAGCCCAGCCTCCAGCACCAACACACATCCAGGGTGTGGGATGGGGGTGAAAGGATACAGGATAAGCTACATTTATTTCCTTTTCCTGACATTTTTACCCATTCAAATCTGAGTTCTCAAGTTGCACTCATCACTGTCAGCTCCGTTTCTAAATGCACCTAAAGCAACAGGAGGAACATCTGGGCTGTTATTCATCTGTGTTCTTCCCCAACATTAGGAATTCTTCTATCTAATGTGGCAGAGCCAAAGCCAATACAGCTCCCTTGTGTTTACTTATCTTCATGAAAAAGCCACTGAAGCATCTCAAAACTCTGCCCCTCTGGGTCCTGAACAGGCTGATGTGTCTCTCCTTCGTTTCCATTCCATTTTTCTTCACTTGGGGCTGCACTCCGTGATTATTGTCTCATGTCTGAGCCCACAACTGTTCCAAGCCTGACTCTTCCATGTGGATAGCGCTTTTGCAAAAGAGAGAATAAAATTTATTCAGCAGCTATTAAAAGTCTCCTCACATAGGAAGGCATGTGGGGGAAACAGCCTTTCAAAGCTTTGAAGGTCTATACTGGAACATCTGTTCAGGTTTCAAGGAGTTTGCAGCACAGTTCCCAGAGCTCAGAGCTGGAGGCTGAAGAATCTTTCAGAGCTGTGGTACAGCTTTTTTCAAACATCTCCCCACAATCCAACATAGAGGCTTGAGCAAACTGGCTCAAGTATTACATACTGTAATACCTCTTCTCCTCTCCACATTTTCAGGGCTCTTTTACCTAATTCTTCCAGCAGTTTTTCCTATAAAATCTACTATGATGTCTCAGCAAGAAAGTTTTTAACTTCTTGAGTATCTTCAGTTGGAAAGACAAGGGCCAACTTGCATGTTAGACAACAAATAACACATCAGCATTTAAAAGGACCTATTAATCAACATAATCCAAAATCATCCTAATGTTCCCCAGTTGCTGCAAAGATGAAAAGTTCACAAGACATACAAGAGCGTACGACACACACAAAACCACTTTAAGAGCAGCTGGAGCCGACAAGTTCAAAGGTTCACTGAATTTAAATCAATTGACCTAAATCATTGAACTAAAACAGCTGTTTGACCTGGATAAAACAGAACAGGATAAAAACACCATGCTCTTCCAAAATAATCCCAACTTGCGGCCCCAGGGCTTCCTGAGCCCTCCAGCCTCCAGCAGAGGTTGTCTCTCTTCACACGAGAACCACCAGTGTATTCTCACAGCTGCATCTTTAACCTGCAGAAACTTTCAGCTAACAGATCATTCTGCACAGAGATTTCCAGAAGCAGGTTCTGTATGAGGAATAATTTTGCTCTGTATTTTTGAACTAATTCGAATATTTTTATACTATGCTTTCTTATTCTTCAATTATGAAAAAGAATGAACAGTATCCCCAATAGCTTTTTCCATATCATGATTAGCAAACTTTCACCATCTTCCTCCCACCCTGTCCTCTTTTCCAGATCTTTTGCCACATACTAAATTGTTCATTCCATACTCTTCTTTAAATTTAAAGCTATTATCATTTGCCTGGCAAAGAATGGTTTGAAATTTCACTTCTCATTGACCAGAAGAAAGGAATACGCAGCTACAACATATCTACAGGACAGCTTCCTTCCTTCAAGAGATAAAATCTTGAGCAGAGGTGGTAAAGAGAGAGCCCAGATTCTTTTGTACCACACCTTTTTGTACCAAAAACCCTTTTCACGAAGAACATCTCTGCCATAAGGTCTACAATGAAACCTCACACCACCATATCCAGCATTATTTCCCACAATTCCCCCCCAAAATTACTTGTGCTACGTAAGAAATACTTTCTCAATTCTCCCCTCTTTGACTTTTTCCTTAAGGAACCTCTAGGATAAAAAACCCTATGGCCCTCACACTGCTGAGCTAGGAAGTTATCAGTAGTCACAGCTTCAATGAAACAAAAAACCTGATGACATTCTCTACAAAGACCACAAGACAGAAGTTTAAAAGATTCCCAGTTTAGCCCTCCTTTAAAGTTTCCTCTGCCTTTTCCTCTTTAGAGTATTAGCAATCGCTGAGAAGAATTTCTCATGTGGGTAATTTGATTTTTATCTCTGGAGTGGGTGGAAGGGACTAAGAGGATGATTGCTGCCTTGACCAAAGGAAATCTGGGAAGAGTTCAACTTCTGTTTCTGGATACCCCAGATTAGCAAACACTCAGGGTTTTGGAAAAGCCTATTTACACTGAAGGACAGTGCATAGAAACAAGGGGGTGCAAACCAGCTGTGAACAAATACCTGCTGGACATCAGACAACTTCTATTCCAGTTTTCCAGGGGACATAGTGGAGGCAAAAAGTGTTCATACTTCTAAAAAGGAGTGTGATCAGTTAATGACAGGGCTCATGTGACGTGATTGCTCATGATGGCAGGAAAATGGACATAATGACCCAGGAGGTCCCTTCCCACACATATATTGTCCTGGTGAGGGGTCAGCCTCAATGAGTAGAATGAACAGGTAATAGTAGACCTTGTGTGATATTCTGGTGAATTTCCTGAGTTTTGCCCAGAACTGCAGAAAATGTGCATTTTCAGTCCAGGTACACAAGTGAGCCTACTACAGTTTTATATAAAACCCTCCCAAGATACTCTTTTTTACACCATTTGAAATGATCAATTCAGTGCAGCTAGAAAGCACACAAATCCTAAAAGAAAAAATGAAGTTTGTTTTTTTTTAAAAGCTGATGACTTCAGCTAGAGACAGGAAATATAGATTCCTACAAAAGTTGGTTTCCTACTGAAGTAGAATGAGACAGCAGTTCTCAGCATTAATCTTCAATAAATATAATTTTGCCCCTTTATGCTTCTCTAACCCTCCTGGCTCCAGGTGCTCAGCAGTCAATCAGGGCACTTCGTTACTGAGTTACTCCAGAGGCAAATTTAGAGCTCTTCAGAAATAAACCCAGATCAGTTATTGAAAATGATCTCTCCAAGCCAACAGTGTGCGGAGCACACACCCAGCAGTGCCTCCAGCCTCCTGCATGGGCAGAGCAGCTGCCATGGGAGCTTCTGGCCTTCCTAAACAAACATCAGCTCTGGGCAGGAACATAACTCATCCATGCAGATGGCTACCTGACTTCCCCAGCAGTCTTCATTCAGACGTAGATAGGACACTGGAACACAAATTTCCATTGCATCCCTCCTCTCTCTTGCTTTTTGTTTCTTGGTCATACTTCCTCCTTAGCTGACTTGTGATGAGTTTACAAAACCTCACCTGTTCACATTTGCTCACTGATCACTCAGAGCCATCCCCCTTTTGCAGTCAGGGGATGCTTTGCATTTGTACTTTCCATCCATCATACAGCATAAAAAATAAAAAGCTTTAATTCCAAAACCTCTCTTTAGGTTTAATACAAACCAAGATTTTTTCACAAAACCAAGATTTCTCCTACAGCGTGGAATCACATTTTGAAAGGACTGCATAAACCATCTCAGAAAGATATTCACCTGCTTGTCAAAGGGTTTGGAATCTTGCACTGGATAGCAGAGATTTTGAAGACTAGAACAAACCATTAGCTTATTTAATTTGATCAGTCACACAAGGCAGTCTCCCACAGCCCCACCTGTGTTAAAGCTCATACCTTCAGTCCAAGTAAGTCTCCCAGAATGTCATTGTCATGATCTGAGTACATCAAAAGCAAGAAAATGTACTCAACAAACAGTCTGGCTTTCTCAGTCCAGAAGTGCCCAACTTTTAATTTTCCTGTTCTTAATTTGGAGCTGTTGGTTATTCACACGCTTTCCATCACCAAATAAAGGCCTGCTATCTGTCCCACTGATATGCAAAAGAGAGTTCTGCAATTCAGTCTGACAAAGAGAGATAACTGTTCCCTGTCCAACTGGAACTGCTTCCAAGACTAGTGGAAAATCACACTTCTAATTCAGCTACACCAATTCATACCATTAAGAAATATGACCCACATAGTCTCAGCAGAAGTTTTCAATAAGGTGCTAAAGCATAATGATTTCCTAAAATATTTATTAATAAAAATCAAATTATAACAAAGCTGATGGCTAACACTTACCTCACATTCCTCTTTCTCACCTATCCAGGCTATGTTCACAGTAATGAAACAAACGTTCATTCTCATGTTTTTGCTCTGTTCAAAATTTCTGTGCCTCCCCACACCTCTAGTCAGCTGTACCTGAATGATGGCAACCAGGTGAAGATAATATTATTATAAAAATAAATCAGAACAGGGCAGAAATGTTCTTTTGGGTTTGTTTTTTTCAAGTCTGCAAAATGAGTCCCTTCCCTTTGCTTCATCTCTAGTCACCACAGTTAATAAACTGTGCTCTCTCATAATCAAAGTGATTTCTCTCAGCAGAGAAAGCAGACTATTTCTGATTTAGAGAGCAAACATTTACACAATCCTCAAGGCTCCTAGGATTGCTCATCTCCCAAGTTTCCTATTTAGAAACCTCCTCCCACATACACACCCCACCAGACTGTGTCAGTGGCAGGGCTTAAAATACAGATTGCCTCCTTTACACAGTCATGCCCTAACCCTTGCACTCTTCTTAGAGACAAAAGAAATCAGGATTGCTATTTAAATCACATAGCATGTGACAAACTGGAGAAAACCCAGGAATTCTAGCCTTTAAGAGGTGATACAGATTTCCTGTAAAGGTGTGAGGTTTAACTGTGCATGCATCCCACAAGGAAAAGGGAAAGTACACAGCGAAATCTCATTTTGGTCACTTTAGAGAAAATTACAACTGTAACACAATCTGGAAATCAAACAGCAGTCTGAGGAAAGCCAGCCTCACATCCACACACCAGAAATACCAGGACAATTCAACACAGGCTCTCCCAAAGTCCTTTCTGGTCAGTGAGGTGCATTTCCATTGCTGTAAGAATACCTAACCCTCAGCAAACAGCAGAAGCCAGTATCTGCAGCAATTAAAACGTCACTAATTACAAAGGAACTCCTAGTAACTGTAGGCTTTTTAGGCTGTGCAGCAGCATCTCAGGGCAGATGCCTGAGCAATCCTTCTCTCACTGCCTGTGGGATGAGAACATTAAACATGAGACTGCTGCAAACATCACTGTATTAAAACTGCCCACTGCAACAGAAATGAACAATTGCAAAGAGCTTTTGTCAAGCCATGTGGAGCACTTTCTAATCCTCTAACTGCGTCAGAGGAGCTGACCTGCTTGCATTCCAGCAGGGGTTTCGAGCTGACTTCAAATCACACGCAGGAGTTAAGAGAATGAAGAGCCACGCTGGAGTTGTTTTACAAAAGCAGCCAACAGCGAGGTCTGCTTTTGTTAATATAATCATTATATGAAAAGGATGTCAAATGCTAGCTTTTATGCCAGCCTAAACTTCGTCTTGGGAAAAATGCTCTTTGAAAGTTGCAATCACTCTGGCTGCCTTCAAACCAAGCATTTTAGACTGAAAGAACCATATTAGTTTCTTTTCATTTTCCCCTTCACACAAAGCTTAATTATTTCCTTGTTAAAATATGATGGTTCCATCTCTCCATTTGCTGCAGGATGTCCAACCCACCCAGTACACACAGTTTTCACCATACACCCAACCAGTACTTCAACTTCCATCCAAACCTATTCTTGAAATACCTTCCCAGACTCCCAGCAGGAATTTCCCCATCCAATATCCAGTTCCCACTAGCTTCTGAAATTCTCTCACTCTACAGCCTCAATCCCTCCTCCCAGTAAGGTTCCTGCCTCACAAATTACTCCCCTAGACCAATATTACATAGAAAGCCTTTAAGTCCAAACTCACCTAAAGCATTTTGATAATAGAAAAGCATCTAGGTGCGGATTATTTTACACCTAAGTGAAATGCACAGGGAGATACAGCCAGACAACCCCAAGCATAACTTACCTTTAAGGCAGTGTGACAATCAGAAGAAACAGCACAATCAGAATCCCCCGTGGCTCCTCCATTAATACAAGACTTTGCCTACAGCAGCCGTGGAAAATTGCATCTAGGTTTGTATGGTATTTCATATTGGCTGTGGGAGTGATACTGAAGGTCACAGCAAAAGCACTGCATCTGCCTCAGGATTTACTCATAACAGCAAAGCAAGAAGCAGCCAAGAAGTTTGTCCAGAAAACTTTAAAGAAAGCTGCAAGGGATGGAAGAGATCTCCAGAGGAGACTTTAAGCAAGGTGAAGTGTACATGGCAATAAAAATCACTCACAAACATAAGCACTCAGCTTCTCTCCCCTCCCCGTTAAATCACAACTCCCTCCCACAGATGAGAGCTGTTGGGAGAGCTCTGTGCCAGCCAGAGGAACAGACTGGGATGAGTGGGGAGAGATTCATTGAAAACTGAGAAAGAGGAGGATGCTCAAGTTAGCAAGCAGCAGCTCTGCAGGGCAAACAGGGAAGAGAAACTGCTCAAAAAGCAGGTTTAGAGAACTGGGTGGCGAATGCCTAGAGTCATTGGGGCTTGGGAATGCAAACAGATTTCTTAATGATGGAAGCAATGAGACACTTTTTTTTTTGCCTACACAAGCCTTATTCTGGGGTGATGAGTCCTCTTTTCCAGAGCCTCTGGCTTCTACAACCCTGAAAACTTGAAATTTCTCTCAGCTTCATTTCTCATCCATAAATCAAAGTAATGATGCCATGTCTAACTCCTGAGGTCTTCCTGCAAGCAATACTTCAACTATTGTGAAAACCATGCAAATATCCCTCATGTTACCACAAAGGATACCAAGACTATCACA
The DNA here is from genome assembly GCA_013399455.1 of Anthoscopus minutus. Lineage (NCBI taxonomy): Eukaryota > Metazoa > Chordata > Aves > Passeriformes > Paridae > Anthoscopus > Anthoscopus minutus. Next base: position 13,631 of record VWYI01013654.1, read on the forward strand.
AGAGGTGGTTCTGGTCTTAGCATCTTCAGAAGAAATTAAGTCATTTGACACTAAGAAGGAAGCGCCTCTGTTTTTGTCTTCTTCAAACTAAGAAATTCATACAACTTCAAATCTGTGCTGAGAGAACATTCTCATAGGACACAGTTTCTCATTAAGAAAAAAGTATGTAAATAACCAACAAAATTCACTAGTACCAGCCCAGACAGAACCAGACCTGCCACTGCTTCCTCTGTCCTGAGAGGTGGGACCTACAGGGACTCCTCATAGATACCACAGACCTAAGAAAAAGGAACATGCAGTGCCCATTGCCTCTCTTGACTGCTTTAAAACAGTTCCACCAGATTAACCCAGAAGGGTCCTCACACCCCATTTAAAACAACTCATATGTGTCCTAACAGTTGATAATTCTTCTCTTTTAAAGAGGGAAGTAAATTAAACTCCGAACCCTAATCACATTAATAGCCCCGCCTGACACTATAAATCACTGATGCAGCATTTCGTTCATGCCCATAAATTACTGACACCATGCCCTCCTGCAGAAGATCCCTTCTCCTTAAAAGCATATCAATATGTTTGCACCCAGTCTCCTTTTTAAATACACTGGCTCACACTGTCAGCTTTCCTAGTGCTCTAGGCACCAATTTCAAATTTTATAATCAATGATATCATTTTCCTTCACGGCAGTAATTTGATTACTGCTCTTGGGTGTGACAGGCATTCGTGACCATTCCTTCCTGTCTTCATCTGAAATTCCTAATCTTCCTTCCTTCCCTCCTCCCCGCAAAACCTGTGCAAAATTGATAAAATAACATCAATAAATCAAGGCTCTTGCATTTTCCCTGAAGCGACTGTATTCCAGATTTCTTCTCTGAAACACAAACAAGGACATAGTTCATCTAGTTCAACAGCATGACCAAAAGGGGTATAAAATGATGATGATGGTTTGTGGCAGTTATTACCAGTTTAGTTAATATGACTGACTGCTTTTCCTGGGCAAGCTGTCTCTTCTAGATTACCCTATCTTTGAAATAATCACCACTACCACCTAACATTTAGTAATCATTTACTCCACAGCAATTGGTATGACAGAGCTCACATCAGCTAAAACAAAATTGCAACATTCAAGGAAAAAAAAAAAAATTCACATTCATTTCTGACAAGCTCAGAGTCCCTGCTGACCAACCTGCACACTGCACTGTTGAAGTACAGCACATTTAGTTCTCATATGCAGCATCAAAGGAACAGAGTTCAAACTAAAGTTGCCACTTTCTTCCCACTAATGTCCGAAGTTTTAATGACAGCAAGAGCAGGAGGCAAGAAATCTGTGTATTAATCAAGTTCTAAAACAAGCTGCAGAAAGATGCTTGCCCATCCCCGAATTGGGCTGATTTCATCCATCATGCAATTCTTAAGGACACTTAAAACCAATTCCATTTCCACAAACATCTGGAGAAACTGAAAAAGGAATACAGCTGATAGCATGTACTGTGTTTTCTGCCAGGAAAAGTGGCTTTTTTCAAGGTTAAGTAACTGATTTCTCTCTTCCTCACCTGTAATGTTTGGTTGAGATAAAATACTGCATGTGTCATATATAGATTTAGACTATGGAAGCTTAGTACAGGTGACCTAATTCAAAAGACAGATTTTCATTAACATATAATTCATGTTTTTTTCTAACTGCTTTTTAAAAGTATCTGATTGAAGATATTTAAAAGCAATTTGTGACCTCAGATTCCACAAAGTATTCGGTTCTCCCTTGAGGTATCTCAGAGCAATCCAGGTTTTTTTTCTGTTGGGCAGCCACACTGACATAAGAATTTCTATTAAACTTTTATCTGCAAACACAATGCAACGGTCCTAATTTACAACTGCACAAGAGAAAGTACATGACTGAGACAAATGTAACTGGACCACATAAGCAAAAGACTTTTCAACTTTCAGATGTTGAATTAGGGCAAAAACAATTGTCCAAAGCATCATATTTAATTATTATTATTTATCCTATGGGAGAAAAATATGTCAAGAGCTTTTTAGGTTGACGGAACCATTAACATGAGGAACCCCACAAAAGTCAGATGCAGTTTTTTCTCAGAGGAGCTGTTAATCTTTTTCAGGAGTTAAAGCCCAAATGCTCATACATGAATTTTGAAAAGGCTGAAGCAGCAGAACATAACTGAACCAAAACTTTTCCTTGAAAAGAGCAATGCACATTCCCGGAATGAATAATTCCTTCTTGCCTGTTCTATTAATTCCTTCTTCTTGACATTCATATTTCTATCATAAATTAGCTGCAATTTTCTTTTCCCACAGGATGAAACCTGTGCTAGCAGACAAGTTCATATTCACTGTGAATTACTGAAGCATCCATGTAACTTTTTTGTCTTGCAGATTATTTTCACAGAAATTCCTTTTAAGCAAGGTAGAAGCAAGCTCTTTTACAATGCCATGGCAGCAATTTATTTTGCTCTCTTAGGTTCTATTTACCGAGATAATAAAGACACTCACCAATTAAACATAAAAAGTGATTTTAAATTTTAAATTATCATTCTGACTTCAAGCTACATATATGAAGCTTACATGTTGCTTTTTCTCCCAGATGGAGCTGAGAAGAAATAGCAGATCTGACCTACAAAGCTGCTTGGAGGAACTGTGGCAGAAAAGTAATGTCACATTTTGCTGCCCATCAAAACCATCTATTTGTTCAGCGTCCCTTTCAGACCAAAAGGATAATATCATTTTCCTAAGGCCAACGTGAGAGGAATTAAAAATAAAATAAGAAAATAACATCTCAAACAGTGGTTGGATAGATACCATTGCAAAAATCTATATCCCCACATCCCTATTTGCCAGTGTCAGTTTGTGGACCAGAGAACAATTCAGTATTTCAAAGAAAGCCAATAACCATTGTGAGAGCTCCCATGGGTGACGTTACTTAATCTGCAGTTTCATCTTCCAGAGGAGAAAGAAGCCTGCAAGGAAAAACTATTTCCATAAACAAGGGTCTTAAAAGCCAAAGAGAAAAAAGGTTTTGGGTAAGTTTCAAAATTCGAGCACCTCTATCTAACAATCCTGGTCATGCCCTTCCTCCCCTCAAAGCTGAGGAATAATTTAAAGCCAATGAAAGCTCAAGCCTGGGAAATGCAGATCTTGGGGGCACTATATCAAAAGGGGCCAACAGGAAGAAGGAATTTATTTCTGTAGCAGACTCCCTGTGGCTCTATCAAAGCAGCAGCAGTAACACTTTACACCTTCCAGAGCACGTGCCCCACATCACACCTCACGTGAGTGACTCCATCCCTGCCAGAACAAATGTTAAAGCAGTTTGTTACTCCTCATCCTCCTCTTTGATCATTTCAAAGCCTTGAAGAGGAACAGACTGCTGAGGAGAGAGCTACCAGCACTGACAGGGAGAGAGGATCTGCTATAGCTGATATGCAGCACACAGAGACAGCGTGCAAGGGATCTCCAAGGGAGGAACAGCAGAAGGAATTGCAGGCACTTCATCCTACAAGGATCAACAAATCCCACAGACAGACTGCAATTGCATGAAATTGTTCTGCAAAAGGAAATACGAGAGGAACGGAAGTTACCTGCAATTTCATAGTTCTCATTGAAATGCAACCTACATTTTTAGGAGACTGAGGAATAAAAGGCATTATTTATGTCTATTTGGAGAACACAGGGAAAGCAAGAAGGGAAGGGAGGAAAATTCTCTTCTGACAGTTTTGAGGCCAGGCAAGTGGCTTAGCTAAATAAACAAGGTCTTCAAAAGTATACTGATAATATTTTAAAACTATAAGCAAAATCTGCATTCCACTGGCAAAGCTGTAAAACCTGCCTGGAGACTACACACGGTGCTCTAATCACATTGGCTTCTCAGAGCTGACCCTTAAAAGCCAAAGCAATTACTGACAGATGTGCTAAAAATTTCTGACTTGCTTTTTGGGGGAACAAGCCATGGATTTGTATTTGGAAGCTATTCCAAAGCTGTTAAGAGTCATGTAGAATAAACAGCCTTTTGCTCAGCTGCCAATATACCAGCCCAAAGGCTCGACGAGGTGACTTCAGACAGAAACAAAAAGCCTCTGTGTTTGTACCTACTACAGCTTGCACTAAATTCCCCTCTCTGACACAGAGGATCTCGGTGCCAGGGAACAACAATGAATTCACAGGCCAAAGGCTCACATCTGCTGCTTGGCTTTGAAATCCTTCCTCGCTTTTACAGACTTAAATTGCAAAGGATTCCAGAGCCCAGTGCCACTTGGAGGACCTCACTGACCACTCTGTGGCCACACAAAGCCTGGAGACCTTCGCTGCTCAACAGCTTCAGTTTTTGAAGTGCTGCTTCTCACACACAGTTACATTGCCAATTCAGGACCTGAGTCTCCAGAAATCTCTTGTTGGTGCACATCTGCTGGGATTATAAGGTTCAAGGTGCCTCCAAATGTTAATCAGGAAAACCAGGGAGACAGGTCATTCCACAATCCACAAACACAGAATCACAGGAACCTCAGAACAGTCTGGGTTGGAAAGTACCATAAAGATCATCACACCCTAGCATGGCAGAGAAAACCTTCTGCTAGACCAGGTTGCTCAAAGCCCCATCCAGCCTGGCCTTGAACACTTCCTGGGTTGGGACAACACGCTGGTTTTCTTACTGGAAAGGAGATTAAATACAAAACTATCTCTTCTGTCAGTCTGTCCAGCAGTTTCTGGTAGAAACACGTTTCAGCCTCGGTCATTGCATCACCAAACCAAGCACCAGCCTTTACAGAGCTCATCCTTCTCCACAGACTGCTCAGGAGCTCCCTCTGAGAAGGAACCATCACTCCTAAGGCATCCCCTCTGCACCCAGGTTTCAGGACCAGTAAAACTTAGTTACCAAATGAAACACTGAGAGCAAGCATGAGCAGCCTTTCAGCTGTGACAGGAAACCAGACACAGGGTAATTCTTGTCTTTATTCCTACATCACAGACTGACTGCAGTGATTTCAAACACTCGCCTTTTTTTCTCTGCAATGCATACCATATCATTACCTCCTGAGAGGCCACTTTTCACTTGGCTCTCCTGTTTCCTTTCTCCTGCTTTGTTGTAGAAAGTTATATGGAAAATGATACCTAAGTGGCTCCACATCCTGCAGGGAAGTAGCTTAAAACATCACTCAGTCTTTCTGAAAATTTTCACACCACTGCAAACAAAAAAAATAAAAAGTCAGTTATTGTACCTCAAACTTGACAGTTTCTTTTGGATTGAAAACCATAAATTAAGTAAAAAATATTTATTTATTCAAACACATGGATTTGCTTTCCACCAAAAAACTTCTGACAGCTGCAAAGATGACAGTAACCTGTGATATCTGCTCTGCATCACCCTAGTGGCTGTCTTGTTATTTCTGGAAACCCAAAAGGTACCTCCTGAAAAATCAAATCAATCTGTCCTAATTAGAAGCTTCTGAAGACAAACTTCAATTGGGATGTACACTTCCCACACACTAAACACTAATTCAGAAAGCAGGAGGAAGCCCTTCTCAGACCTTCTCTTTAGATGAGAGGTTGCAGACTTAGAAACACCAGGTTTAAAACCCAAGCTGAAAACTCTGCTGTTTAATAATGAAACACAGCAGTTTCATTCCAGCTTCTAGAGTTCTTCTAGTAATAAATAAAACCTCAACTGCAGCAAGGTGGGTTTTGAGAAGCTTCCTCACAGTCACTGAGTTTTACAGGACAGGAATTTATCCTCTAAATGCAAACATGGGGGTGATAAACTCTCCTCACACACCTGCTATGACAGGAGGAGGATTTAACTACATTAAAGCCATCACAGTCCCTTTCCAGGGATGACACTGTCTTCTAGTCCAGTGATCGACCACATTTTGACAATCAGGTCAAAATTCCTCAAGTGTCACAGGCTCCCCATGTTCATCTTTGTTGGTGGAAAACAGGAATGTAAAAGCACCTCACAGTCAAGGCCAGTCCCAAACAATGCACCTGCATTATTGCTGGACAAGCAGAAGTGCATGGAGGGGAAGTGAGCACATCAGATCCTGTTACTCTTCTCTGATCATCTAATGCTGCTCATAATGCTCATCTGATCATTTACTGGGGATGTGAGATAGTGCCCATTCTTGCTAGGCAAGGCAAGGACTACCGGCAGCCAAAACACTAAATTAAGGACAATTAATAAATGAATTTGCAAAGGCAGTTAGTCTTTTCATTTGTGGCAAAAATTTAGTTGCTTGGTACACTTTTCTGCAAAAGCAGAACTTGTATGGAGTAGCCCAGGAGCTAGATATGACCCCACTTGGGCTCTAAATTACTGAGGCAAACTTTTCAGGGCAGATATGCATGATTCAAGATCAACAATCTGACATTATTTTTGCCTGTGTGCTACCAGAACCACTTTAGGACTTTTTGACAGCGTGTGTGGTTTAGGCAGCCAAAGTGCAGTGCCCTGAAACCTGTGATGCTAACAGTTCCATCACATCAGCACACAGCTTCCTAGAAACACCTGCACTCTCAATTTTCACCTACTTAAAGGAAAGTGAGGAGGAAAGGAGGAAAGGAGGAGGCTGTAAGTCTCACAATCAAAGTACTGGTTCATCACATGAGGACAATTTATGCATTACCTTCTGTACAAGTGCTTAATAAGGCAACTCCAACATGTACTTTTATTTAATTAAACATAATCTCCTGGTAACAGAATGCAAGACCTCTTTAAAACATTCTGTGTTGCTTCTAGCAGCGTGCAGCTGGAGTTACACAAATTACTGCATCCCCTGTGTTACTTTCTGACATGGTGTAAATTGGGATAATTCTGCTGAGTCCTGTTGATTTACACCAAGGGTGGCTGATCCACACAGTTTCAAGCTTCCAAAACGAGAAACAAAAACATTGCCCACCTGAGCAACATCCGAGGCCAGCTACACTCACTGAGCCAGCATGTCCCCTCTCCCTGCCAGTCAAGTCCAGGGTCCCTTTGGCCACCTAAGCTCAGCTCACAGGAAGCTGTAACTGCTTCATTAAAGGCTTTAAATCACTTAAAAATTGCTAGAAGTAGCAAAGGGGAAAAGCATGTAAGTTCCTCCCTTAAAGGTAATTAAGGTGTGATGTCTTACTCTTGGCTAGAACTACACAGGTAGAACTCAAAAGTTTCAAGGCCCTCCTTGTCCTGATGCCTCAGAGCATTCCAGCTGAAAACTCTGTTGTTTACTCTTTAACTTTTAACGGAGAGGCCCTGAAGTATAATCAATGCTCACTTTTGAAACCCTACAATTTTAATTACCATTTTCAGAAACCCTCTATCACATGTTTTATGTACAATCAATGCTGACCCATAAAGGGAAAGCACTCTCACATTTTAGTATACAAGAAGTTTGCTCTTTAGGAAGAAAACAATCAATTACTGATCATCTAACTGCCTCTGTGTGCGTATCTATCGCTCCTCTGTTATTGCAGATTAGACATGATTATGTCCCAAGAAAGCAAAAATGCTATAAAACTCTACTTCTGATTTGTTCAGTGTAATATTTTATTTATGTTGATACTCGGGGTGGTAGATGTTTCTGTTTTTTAAAGCTACACAAAGCATTTGTTCCCTGCGTAGCAGCTAAGGGGGCAAAAAATAATTAAATCTTGCAACACCACAATTTGATCAATGTGTTTTGACACTGCTTCCTTCTAAATCATTCTTAATATGCTGAGGTCTAGATGCATGTTGACATATCAAGATACCATTGTGCGAGAACTGTCATGCATTGAAAGAAAACTCTCCATATACATAATTCTGGTTTTAATATGTTGTAGCAGACCATGCCTTAAGAAGCTTGTCATGCCCAGATTTTGTGTTTGAGTGTTATTTTTTATTTCATCTGAGGTGGGGTGGATCAATCTGCAATCTTTTCAAAGAGGCACTACAAAGGATCAGTGAGAAAATTTACTGGCTTTAAACACACAAGAACAATGCTTTCCTAATTAGCACACACAAATAAGAGGCATAAAAAGCCCAGTGACAGACACTGAGAGAAAAGATGTTATTTAGTTTTAGTTCATCAGGGATGATAAAAAGAAAAAGCCTACCTTAAATTTCTGCTCAAAATCATTAGTTGAATTATAAAAAGTAGTGTATTTGTACATAAATTGATGTTATCAGGAATATCTCAGCCAACCTGCTGAAATCAATAGCATTTACACTGGCCACTCAGAAAAGGTGAGCTAACTGGTTTAGATTTGGGACTAAAACTTGAACATAGCAAGAAGTAATGTTTGTGGGAACCCAGGACATCCCTCTGACAGCCCTGGCTGATCTGAGCCCAGCCCAGGGGGGTTTGAAGCCCTGGCAGGGGGGTCAGAGACCCTGGCATGCAGCCAGAGACCCCTGTGACTTTGAGTTTGATCCATGGAACAAATTCCCATCACTGTGTGAAGAAGTAAAAGTCACAAAAGTGTAGAGTTAGGATTCTTACTATGGTGAGCTGGGAGGCAAGATGGAGGGAACTGGGCCTTGTCCTGTGCTCCTTCCTTCTTCTTCCCAGCCTCCATCTCTTGGGTGATGGTGGCACTTTGGCATTGGTGTAGAGCAAAAGGACACAGTCTGACATAGGTGACAGCTATTGGAAAGTAACTATAAATAAAGTAAAGGTAGTTTATAGTATAAAAGAGAGCACCAGCTCCGGGGGAGCAGAGAGTGCCTGGGTCTGCTCTGCTGAACAGAGCTTTGCAGGCCAGGCTGAAAATGTTTCCTGATAACCAACAATAAACAACCTTGAGACCGAGAGCCAAAGACCTCAGACTCGTTCTTGGACAGCTGGGCTGGAGAAAAAGAGACTTTTTACACATCTCAGGGTCATCCTGAGCACAGGAAACTCCAAGACTTACTCCCTCTTCAAAGGACCTGAAACTGTACATCATGCAGGCATGTCTGGCAGCAGGCTGAAGAACAGCCATCCTGTGGTAACATGCAAACCAGAGATTTGCACAAATATGGGCAGCTAAACTCAGAAACAGAAAAGATGTGTAAGTACATACAGGCTATGGACACTAAACTGAGCAGAAAAGGTACACAACTCTTACTACTTAAAAAAAATCAGGTCGCAAAAGCAGTGTATTCTCGGAAACAACACGTATTTCATAGTAAGCACTCCAATATTTTTTGAAGCTCAAATCCAGCAGTGTTTGAAGTCTCATTATTCCCTAGGAAGTCAAGTACAGTTCAACCAAAGCAGGAGAAAAAGTCATTTCTCTTCAGAGGAGAAAAGAAAGAAGAAAAAGAGAGCTTTCAAGGAAGTTTAAGAGTGAAGAGAAGGCAGCAATGGGGTCTTGGGCAGCCTGACCAGCAGGCAGGCACCAGCTCCAGCCAGGAAAGGAGCAGAGCCACAGCAACCCGGCTTGGCTCTGCAGGAATATTCCACTCCTTACTTTCTCCTCCTTCTCCAGCACTGAACCTTGCATGTTAATCCCTAGAATCCTCCTTATTTAATAAATGCATTAAAGTCTATTGATTTTCAGTGACTATGAAAGGTCAAGTCAAAACAAAGTGGGAACATTTTGCAATGCACGGACGGGGCTGTAAAGAATAAAAAATTCCTAATGAGAGTAAGGGGTTACTGTGCAGACTGAAGAGAAACTTCAGCCAGTCAAATTCATGTCTAGTTACATGGATATAAGCAGAGAGGAATTCCACTTGGGCCAAAACGTCAAGTAATACTCTCTGTGGTCTTATAATGAGTTTTTATTTGCATGCCCAGGAGACAAATATTAATCTCAAAACCACAGACATTATTAGTATTTGTTTAAAGGCCAGGAAAGGCTGCTCTAATCTTTCATTTTGACCTCCTGTTCAATAAGGACCAGAAGATGGAAGCCAAAAGCTTCACCACCCATCTCACAGTGGAATGAGGATGAAAAGTGATCCCCTTCCATACCTGGGGTATCCCAAATCAAAACAGGCAACAGCAGGGAAATGAGAAGCAAGCATGTGCTTAATTTTTAATATCTGTGATATAAAATTTTTCATACAAGCTAATTTATGGAACAGTCACATTTTCTTTTTCCCAACTTTCTCATTCCACCCAAACCTACCCACAATGAAAAATGATGCTGTGATTAGAGGCATGTTTAATTACTTTCCAGCAATAAAACTTTATGAACCAAATTTTTATCCTAGCCTGTGTATTTTCTTTATTTATTTTTATATATTCATAAATATGCAAAGCCATTAAGATGATTATTAATAGCAGCAGAAGTCAATTAGGTGGCTTTCCACAATAGCAGACTTTGAAACTGCAATGTGTATTCACTGTTTTTCCAGCACCTCACTTCAATTATTTAGCTCTTTGAGGATCTCTCTGTTATCATGATATAATGAATGTTCTACTTAAATAACATCACTACCTGAAAGAAAGAACACTGATCTATTACTACATTAAGCTCAGCCGTGAAGTGAATTGTGTCATATAATGAAACCTTCACAAAACTGATTACCTGCAGGGCCTCACACTGCTCACAATGTTAGCAAGTCACATTCTCTTTTTGACCACAAAGTTGTCATCTTTTCCTTCCCCCAAAAAATTCCTCTTCAGTCTTTTCACAGATTTTTACACCAGGACTAATATTTTGAAAGGTGCTGATCCAACTCTCCCATGCACTCTGGATGAAAAAGGGTGTGCCTGCAGCAGGGAGAAACCATTCATAAAATTATGGACACTGCACACTATAAAACACCCAAAATCTCGTTAGAAGGAGTTACTCCTCCAGAAAGGAAAACTCTTTTTGAAGGTCAGCAGCCTGACCTCACTGATGTTTACAGCACTGACTCCCTCAGCAGCCACGTGGATGCTTTCAGCATCTCACTTCAGTAAGTGGTGGCAGCCTTCACAAAGAGCAGGATATTGTTACAGCTTGCAAGAACTGACATTAACTTTTAGCCTAAGTGGTAAATTTTACCTCCAAAATCATCACTTGCTTTAGAAAGCATGAGCTTCAATAATTTTAGCTTCACTTGACTTTATCCCCATTCCGTGCTCCTCTCTGCCACGCCCTCCCGCAGGAGTCAGTGCCCACCCCTCCCTTACACGCCTATTACAAGAACTGAAATGCTACTTTAGGAACATTTTGCCCAATTATATTGTTTTCCTCTTTATTCAACTTGCTAATGGCAAGGCAAACCACAGGGTGACGAGGAAATCAAAAGCACAGGGCAACACAGAGGCTGCTGAAGTGCACGCTGAGCAAGGCACACACGAGGGGGATGGCTCCCAGGAGGGGATGCAAGGAAGGAAATTGTCATCCCTGCATAAAGCCAGCAGCAGCAAGGCGCAGGCATTCAGCCTGCACCATTCCCAAAACGTGACTGCGTGGGAGACATCAAATGTGGCAAGTACTCCTAGAAAATCTCCTCAAGCCTCTCCTGGGATTTGCCAGAGTTTTATTGGTTTTTGCTCTGGTACCAGTAAAGCCAGCTGAAGGCACACCTGGCGCTGGGGAGCAAGAATTTACAGCATCAAAGGTGGTGCTGCTCCCTGCATGCAAAACACAGCTTGTATTTCTTACAAAAATTCTCAGATATTTTTCAGCCTCAGCTGCATAAAAAGCCCTTCCAAGCAGCTCACCTACCACTGCTTTTCCCTCTCTGAAAAACCAAGGTGTTCCTAAAACAGTGTCGTGTTATACTGTGGTGCCATCCAACCTTGATCCTGTAATCCCCTCCAAGAGAGGGGACCCTGGGTGCTCACAGCCCATGACACACAGGAGCCACCCATGGAGCTGCAGTTTCAGAAGGAAGGCTCTAAGGAGGTGGTTTGGGGAGTCCTTGGACATGCACAGCAGGAGAGGGGGACTTGTGGTGGTTCACTCTAAATTGAGATGTAAATATGTTTTTTTCTTGGTTGTTCAGTCAAAATATACTGATGCAGACCCACTAGCTCACCTGAGATTATCATTTTAGGGCTGTGTAACTTCATTGAAAAATCATCGCATTCCAGTCAACTTTTTTCTTGTTAATGCTCCTTGCATTATTCAAGAAGAAAAGAAACGAAAAATTAAACAGGAAGAAAATCTTAAAGAAATTTTTTTAAAAAGAGGATAATATAAAGAAATTCATAGTCCTATCTGCTTGTCCTAAAGCCTTATTTACTCATCTGCCTCTTGTCTGGGGCCTGTTCCACAGAAATCAGCCTTTAGAAGGGGGAGAAGGCATTCCAGTCATTACTGTATCAGGATGGAGATCTTCCAGCCAAAATGCATGACATGAATAAATGCAGTGATTAGATAAAAGGAGACAAGTGAATTAGCAGATAGCATTCCTACTGCAACAACTATTTCTTGCTGTGTAATACAAGATACCAAATTTACTTTTCACCTTGATTTATAACTTCAGAACTAATGCAGCAATTAACTGCAAATTGACAAGTATGTGCTACGAGCAGCCAAGATTTTAATTTTAAAAAAAAAAGTAAACTTAAAGCTCTCAAAGTTCTTTGGGAAATAAGGATCTAGTAAAGGGGTTAAGATTGTTAAACTTTTTTGCATTAGCATATGAAAACTTAACACATTAGAAAAGAACTAAGCTGAAACTGAATGCTTTAATCAAATCCTAGTGGCATCATTTTTGCTGAAACAATTTGGAAAATCAGAGAGATTAAAGCTGAGATCCATTAGTAAAATAGCAAGTGAATATAAACATAATTTCTGCAATTTCTTCTGATTCAATTTTGAAAACCTACAAGATTAAAACTAAGGCCTACTTACACGATGGCAAGTGAGCACAAAGTTATTACTCTTCAAATCACAGAACTTTAAAATGAAAATAATCAATAAGAAATCACATTAAAGCTGCTTTTCAAATTCATCAGATTATTTGGTAATGATACTAACAAAATTAAATCCCTCCTTGTACGATGATATAAAACAAATATAAAATTATCCAGGTCACAAAAAAACACATTCCAAGATACCAGTCAAAACCTAGAATCAAACTTGTAATGCAATTCAGCAAAGTATTATTAAATTAGGCCCAAGTGTGGAAAAAGAGACTCTGTCCCTAGTGCTGGCTGTTCCATAGCCTGGCAGGCCAGGATGCTGCTGGGAAATCAGCCAGGCTGATTACTGTTATAAGAAATCTTTTATTTGGCTCTTCAAACTGCTGATCTCAGCTCCTTCCACTCTTAAAAGAGCTCACTCTGGACTACAAATAAGAGAACAAACTGAAGGATTACAAGTAGGAATCAAGGAGAAACAAAACTACTAGTCTAGCAGGAGACCACACTTGTTTTTCAGTAGGGCGGTTAAGTATATCAGATACAGAGCAAAGGAAAGATGGGGACCTTCCTTTGGGATCATCAAAGGGTGGCCATGGACCACTGAGAACTCAAATTCAGCTCTTCCCCCTGCCCACCAGGCACAGCAGTGCAATAATCCCTAATCCAGACCCTAAACTCTCACAAAACTCCTGCTTCCCCTTTGCCTTGCTGCAGAGCAAAAACCCAAATACGCAGCAGTGGGGAGCCTGAACAGCCAGGTACAAATCACCTGGAATGATCCACCACCTAACAGCTGGGGAAAAACGTGATCCTGGCGTCTCAGCAAAGGAAAGCAGCTGCTTCAGGCCCCAGAGCAGCAATCAGATCCCCACTGGTGGAGCTCAAAGCTTACAGCAGTGCCTGAGCAGTTTTCCTGCTGCCCAGGGATCCTCCTGCTTGCCTCAGACCACAGCAGAAATTTGCAACGAGAGCACATTCTGCAGTTTATAAAGCACCTGATAATTCCACCGCTCCCTGCCCTCCAGGCTGAGATTGCGGATTTTATTTTTCTCTGATTCTAATAGCACTGAATTAAGACACAGGTTCTGGCTGGCAGCCTTGAGTGACCTTTTAAAAGGCCTGAAATAGATTTAAACTCAAAGTCCCTGGCAAAGGAAGCCTGGCAGGCTGGTTTTATGTGGCCAAACAGGGCTCAGTCACAGCGACACCCCCACAGACCAGATAGGATGAAAAGGGCAAGTCTCTCAAAATATGGCTCTGACTTTGAAATTCAGATGACAGAGCTTCTGTATATAGGGTATTTGACACTTCTGTAACACAGCAGCTCTGGTCACCCCTTGAAAAAATATAATCAAACTTTCCATAAAGACAAGCTTCTCCAATTCTGCCTTCAAAACTTTGCTGAAGGGGTCCATGGGCTCCAGAGCCTTTAGAGGGAGCAAGAAGATTGAAGCAAAAGTGTCAATGCCTGCAGTCCAGAGCTACCAAAGTGAGTTTTCTCCTCCTTTTTTTACGTTTAAAGTGCAAAATTAAATAGAATGCATCAAATTCAGACATGAAGCAAATAGAACTCAGATCATGTAGCTAAGCAGAAAATAATTAGCTATAAAAAAGTCAGTTCCTCAGAAAAATAACATAACTGGATTAGGAAACTTTATTAAAAAGTCCAGAGGAGGAAGGGTTGATATGATGATTTAAATATTACCCAAGTTAAACTTGAAAACCCTGCAGCATTGTAGCAGAGATGAGCAGAGGTGCCATGGTGTGTCACAAGGCAGTTCTGTGCCTGTCAGACCCCACATGGCACTGCACCTCTGCTCCAGCACTGCTCCACCTCTGCTCCACTGCTGCAAATGCAGTCATTTAAGGACATAAAATATTCAGGGGAACATAAAACATCCAAGTGAATCACTACCCTGTGCAGAACGCCTCCAGGGATTTCTCATCTTCTGACTGTCAGTTTAAGCCACAGAGGAAGATGAAGAAGGGCCAAGGAAGATGTGGGCAGCTGTGGAAAGGAGCAGTGTCCTGAGCACGGTGCTTCTCCCCAAAGCCAGAGCAGGGAGTGGGGCAGTGACCACAGCAGGGACTGCTCCAAGCACCTTCCTCTCCCCAGCTTTGGCTTTGGTTACTCCCAGACACAGGCAGGCACCCTGGAGCTGAACTGGAAAACTGCAATGAAATAAAGCAGGATGTTTGTTTACCTTGAACTTGACACCTTCACTTTTACTGTGCAATCTTCTACTTTACCATCCCAAACTGAGAGCCAGGGAAGCCCCAAAACAAACCTGCAAGGAAACCACTTAAAAACCATCACACACCAATAACAGAATGAATAGAATTCCATGTCATGAAGAGATGAAAAAGGGCAAATATAATGAGAACCTACTGTTTCACACCAGCTTGTGAAAAGCCCAGCTGTGTCAGAGAGAGAGGACTGTGCAGCTGTGTGGGGTATTTAATGCCACATCTGAATAAAAACCCATCACTACAGGATCACACTGGTTTGATTATCTTTTAATTTACTGTGTTTTTAAATCACCACATTATCACTTCAAAGCACAATTCTTAGATCTTTTATACCTTACAGCAGCACCATGTGCACACTGTACATATGTACCTGGTCCCTCGTTCACTTCCCATCATAAATAAGGTTATTAGAGCAGCTCTTCACTCACAGCTCGGGGCCACACTGTACCAAGCCCTGGACAAACAAGCAGAATAGTCTCTGTCCTGGGCAGCTCCCATCCCATCATCTGCTCCTGTTCACATTTATCTCACTTGAACAAGGCAAAACCAGTTCCTATTCTTGTCTCTGCTGAAGCACTGAACGTGGCATTAGTATTTAACAGCAGCTTTAATTCATTTTGTATAATTTGAAATCTTGGATTAAAAAAAAATAAATCTAAGTTTTCAGCAACTTTTGCTTTCAGAAAGTTTCAAAGTGAGTGAGATCCATTTAAAAATCAGAGACAAAAGGCCTAAAGGGCATGGACTGAAAAAAAAAATAATAAATAGAGGCTGTAAGAGAATCATACGACACATGTAACTGAAGCCAGCACCACTGAATGAGTAAAAACCATCCTGCAAAAAAGATTGTGTATGGGTAAAAATGAAGTGTGATAGTCCTGTCACCTTTGGGGCTTCCAGGGATGAGTAATGAAAAGTCCTGAATTAAAGCTCATAGAAACAGGGCTAAAAGGGACCTCCAGAGGTTATCTAGTCCATCTTCATACTCCAAGGCAGGAGCAGCTCTATAATTCCTGACAGATGTTTTTCTAACATATTCCTAAAGACTTGCAATGATGGAGTTGCCACAACCCCCATAAGCAATCTAATAGCATATCTCATCCTTAGAAAGTTTTTGTCACAGAAGTAAATCTCACTGCAATTGAAGCCCATCCTTTCTCACCTCACCCCCCACGGACAAGGAGTGTTTTCCCTTCCCTGTGCAGCAGGAGAAAAAGGCAGGAATGTGGTGACAGACTCAACCACCGGATTCTAATATTTGCCACTGCCATTCCCTCTACTCTGTTTGGTAATCCTGATTTTTTTGGATGCCATACTGAAAGTAACATGTGGTAACAAGACAGAAACTTTAACTGATCTGTGCTGTCTAAAAATGGTTACTCTTGAACACAGGAAGACCTGTTGGAGTCAGTCCAGAGGAGGCCACGGAGATGATCACGGGGCTGGAGCTCCTCTGCTGTGAAAACAGGCTGATAGAGTTGAGGTTGTTCAGCCTGGAGGAGAGAAGGCTCTGGGGAGACCTTCAAGCCCTTCCAGTGCCTAAAGGGACTCAGAGAGCTGGAGAGGGACTTTGGAAAAGGGCAGATAGTTATGGGAGAAAGTACAATGGCTTTCAATTGAAAGAGGACAGGTTTAGCTGAAAATGCAGTGATCCTTCCCTGTGAGGGTGCTGAGGCCCTGGCACAGGGTGCCCAGAGAAGCTGTGGCTGCCCATCCCTGCAAGTGTCCAAGGCCAGGCTGGACAGGGCTTGGAGCAACCTGGGATAATGAGATGTGTCCCTATCCATAGCATGGGAGTTGGAATAAGATGAGCTTTAAGATCCCTTTCAGCCCAAACCATTTTCTGGCTCTGTGTGGATCTTCTCTCTTCTCTCCTCTTCTCTTCGAATATGAAGGAAGAATCAGAAATCTTCCTTCCATGATCATAGAGCTGGTAATTCTGCAAGGATACTGAGTCTCTCAGTACTCTCAAGTACTCAAGGAACTCTCATGTCTCAGACCCTTTCCTTTTCAAGTCACAGGCTCTTGCCAGTAGACAACACTAAGAAATGGGAAGGGGGAAAACAATAAGCTGTTGACCATGCTTTCAAGGGACAAGTCCCTAGGTAAACACAGGAAAAAAAGCCAAGTTCTCCAGTCAACTGAAAGCTGCTGGCTTGATGCAGATATTGCCTGGGAAATTGCAATTGTCTGTGTTATACAGGATCTCTTGTTTGACCTGTAATATTATGGCATTAAGTATGAGTCAAGCAGGCTTTTGAGAGCAATGAAGCAGGAGCTGGTGAAAGATATATTTTCTTAATAAACACAAAATTATAAGCCAGTTCTTTCTGGATATTTATACAAGACAGTAACACCACAGGAATGAAAGCTGTAGGGGTCCTTATATTTGTTTGGTGAGCTTGCTTTGTGCACTCAGATCCAAAGCTCCACACCTTCAGGCTGTTCTCCCCTAATACGTGGGCAAGCATCTTTTCTAGGATGAGAGCTCAGATTTTTGCTTTATCACACCACTCTGACAGCTAAGGTATTTCTAAAAACCACCAAGTATCTTGGAATTTATAACATCAGTAAAAGCACTACCAACAGGAGACTTCCTAAGGGCATCTCTGACTCAAAACAGTACTTTTTTTTTGTTTATTAATCCAATGACCTGCTCTGTTTCCTAATGCAAATTAAATATCCAAGAAAAGAGATGAGGGAGGGATGTAAAAGTTGTTACACTTCCCTTATGCCTTCCAGCCAAAAGCTTGCCCCCTTTTCTGAGTCTTTTATAGTCTAGGCAGGTCTCACCAGCATCACCAGCCAAGGCAAAGCTCTTGCCTAAGGAACTGTCTGCCTAAAATCCTCAATTTATTAGAAGTTACAGACATCAGGGAGCAAAGAGGTGCAGTCAGCAAAGATAAGTTGCAGAAGAAAGAAAATAAAAACCATTCATTATACACACAAGCCTTGACTGTAGAATTGAAAGTTATGCAAAATGAAGGGCTCTGATTAATCATAATTATACCATGTATCTCTTAAAAGCCATACATTCATTTCACCAGTCTGAAAGTCACAGCCAAGATGATGTGGTCACTCAGTCCCATAGCTTCAAAGCACACAGTAACAAGTTTCCCCCATTCTGGATCAGCTCCTTTCTCTGATCTCTAAAGGTACATTGACTTATTGCAATTAGGAATACATGTTTCACAGAATCAAAATTAATGGACCTACATAAAAGAAGTGCCTGGCTCTCTAAGCAATCCTAATGCCAAACTCCTTAGTAAGGGAAAATTTCCATTCAAATTAATGGGAATACAAAACACTTTAGTGTTGGCCCTTTGGGATGGGTTTTTTAGAAGAAAGCTGCTTCTATTTCAGTACCAAAGCAAGTAGCCAGACTTTGCTAACTCTACTTCCATGCTCACCAGGTACTAAGGCCTTACAAAAAATGTAAAAGAAAGGAAGTTTAAATGTGCTGCCATACCTGTGGTGTTCAATGACTGATCTTGAGTCTTCTGGGGAAAAAAGGGGAGGAAGGAAACAGAAACCTAACTGTACTTGTAGTCTGCTTTCCTTGCTTCAAACTGGACTTCTTTTACCACCCAAAAATTAGACCTGCCCTACTGTTCCAGCTAAGAAAAAGAGATCAAATGTCATTGCTATGAATACATCTATGGGAACTTGCACCCCACTCATCAAAATTTTAACTGGATATTAACATGCTCAAAAATAGATATTGCTTTAAAAATAATGAAAAAAAACCCAAAACACAAGACTCCTGCCACGTTCTCTGAGCTCTTCTCAGTAAAGTCTTGCCTTTGAGTCAAGTATGTCCCTTAATTAACAACTAGTCTTTCGAAAATTAACAAAGGAAAGCAGTACTAAAGGCTATGGATGTTACAAAGAGAAACAAGAATAATGTTGTTAGATTTTTGCTATGCTAGATGAGACATTACTGTGCCAGAGGCACAAGTAATGGAAATGTACTTTTATATAAATCTTCTTTCTTTGCTTGGATTATTTTAAATGACTCCACTACAGTGTATATTAACCTAGCCACCAACCTTCCTGCAGTCAGCTTTCTTTTTACAGTTTATTAGGAACACAACCACTGTGGAATCACCAAAGGATGGTGAATATCATCACATTCTCCCTTTGTTTGTTAAACATGCCAAATGGTCCTGCCAGAAACTGAAAAAAACAAATTCTGGGAGGCAAATCTTCTTCCCTGTCACCATATACTCGACTCTTTGCATCAGATGTGGCATCAGGCAGCAGCAGCCTCACCCTTGGCCAGGGGTTACAATGGACAAGCACCTGAGAACTGCAGCTGTTCTCTTCCCTCTCCTCCCTGAATTGACTTTCTAAATGCCTTTCTTCAGAAGCTGCACCCCACAGTGACTGGTCAAGCTAAAACAGATGAACACCCCATATTTCTCAAAAACACCTTTTACCGTTCCTTCCTGATTTTACCTGTTTCATCCCAAAACTGTGCCCAGCACTGGCCAAAAACACAGTTACACTGCTACAGGGGTAAATATTACCCCTGTAATACTACAGTAAACACTGCCCTTCCTTTTCCCATATTAAGGTTACACGTTGAGAGGTTTCACTCCCCCAGAGAAGTACAACTGTGCCAACACACAACAACATTCAAAACCAAGAGCTAAATACCTTATCACTTTCTCTTCCAGTATGTTGCATTCAACACTCTTCCTAATTTTCCTACCCTAGAGCACAGATAGCAGCATCCTACTTACTCTGCAAGGGTACAGAGGAAGTTCAGCATTTAGCAATGGTGAGAAAATTGGTTTAGATCCCTGAGGGAAGGTGCTATAGAAGTGCATTCAATTCAGTTGTAATTCAATCCAGTTTGCTGGAGCTGAAAGAAAACAAAACACTTCCAAAGGTAAAGGGAAAGCTAGAATTTATTTCATTTTTATATGTGTCTGTGTACATATACAGACACACACACACATGTACATAAAAATAGTTTTATATAAACATGGATTTATGTAGTTTGTATAATGTATTTATTTTTGTCTGTTGGCATATACACACACACATCGCCTTCAAATTTTTGGAAGTGAAATTTCTAAGAAGAACACTAGAAAGATGAGGTTATCATAAGGCAAGTTCTGCTAGACATACAGAAGCATACACTGTATGCAAAAGAGTAGTTAAAGGCATTTTCTTCTACTATCATAATCTTTTTTCCTCAGGATATGAACAAAACAAAATCAAAGCAATTAAATCATTACCTTGAGAAAAAAAAAACAGTAATCATGCTTAATCCTCTGAGTTGCTATAATGAATACACCTAACATTCTTTGACTTAAGAGAAAATGTATTTTTTTCCTCCAAAACTGACAAAGGTCAAATTCAAAAAAACCAAACTCCCACAGTACTGCCTTCAAAAAGAGAGGGGAAAAAATAGGCCATGGTGTGTAATTATCTAGAGGTAAACAACCAGGAAGGCCCACTGCAAAGTGTACCTGTGATTTATAATGCTGAAGAACTTCCAAAGGGAAGAGCCTGAAACAAATGCTCTCCCCATCTTTATCTGCATAAGGCAAACCGCAGGGTGGGGTTCTCCCATTTCAATTCTGCAGTAGCAATATTTTGTCCCTGGAAGTTCTGTTCACAGCATGAAAACTCTCCAGCTGCACTAAACAAGGCACAAGGACTGGCTCAGACAGGCAAATTACACATCTGCTCCTCTCTGACCTGCAGCACCTCGGCAGAACTGGGTGGATGGAAGAGCCGCCGGCGCTGCTGCCAGCAGATCTCCCTGAGCTCCTCAGCCTTGGCAGAACTGTGGGGGCAACTTCACACATGGGTGAACTGTTCTGGAATAATCTTTCTAATGCAGCTGACACAAAGAGGCTTTCCTCCAATACCAGGGACGTTTCCTTTGCATAGGGTTGCTGCCAACAGCCCAGCGACATTTCTGGAGGGGACTTTCTGGCCAAGAGTGGCGCAGGGGCCAGTGAGGTCTTGAGAAAATGTGAGTGGGTAGAGAGTATCCAGAACCAATTTCCAGGCCAGACTCTCTCAAGGGCACTCCTGCAGAAATGCAGGCACGTTTTTGTGCTATACCAAAGAGCTAAGGAAGTAAGAGACTCGTTTGTCTCCGGGAGAGATTGCTGAGCTAGGACCCTTCCAGAATTCTTGGTTTAACACTTCACCACTCAGTGATGTATGTTTCCTCAGTGATAAAAATAAAGACAAGCATTTTCATCATTTTTGACATATACCAACTAAACACATGTATTCCCTGGTTTCAGAGTAAAATGGTGTCAGTGACTGTACCCAGGAATTCAGGAAAGTACAGGGCAAATGTAAAGTAAGGGCGAAGGCAGCCAAAGGTCAGTCTCTGGGATCAAAGGGAAAATTGCCATAGGGAACATCTCTGCTCAATCCCTGAAACCTTGGCACTTTGCACTGAGATTTAGTGCCATATGTACTCAGCAGTACACAGAGTGTTGACAAAGCTTTTATTTTTAAACAAATAAAGGCCAGAAAGTACAGATTTCCTTAACTCTAATGGGGCTTCAATTATGCACTGCTGCACCTACCATGCAAGCATATTTCCAGAGCTTTAGCACTTGACATTTTGAGATAAAATGTCATGAATAGTATTTGTGTACTTCTCTCCATCTTTGCCCCTCCGCCTCTTCACTTTGACTTGAAACCTTTCAAGGCATCAGACCGCTGCTTCAAACTACCCCTTTCCTTTCCTTAACATTTAGGATCAAAGACCAGACAGACTTTAATGGTGTCTTGCAAACAGGTTGCTCTAAGTATTATCTCAAGACCTTTCCTTCTCTGGTCTGCCCACTACTAAGCTAATCAATGATTTTTCTGATCATTAAGTACTTCTGGTGGAATCACTCTTGCCTATCAGGAAGACTCTCTGCTGCCTGTTTGCTTCTCCTGCCTTTCCTCTTTCCAGACCAGGACCACAACAGCCTCTCAAAGAAATCAAAGGCCCCTGCACAGGTCAGAGCATTTTGGCTTTTACATTGTGCCAAACCTCAGAGTCTCTCAACTGGAGACTCCAACTTTCAGCTTCCTGTGCTTTCACTCTGATCTCCTCATGCTCATCCTCGTTAAATCTATCCTCATTCGCTATGCTCTGAGCAAGAAATGAGAGGCAAATAGGAGGCACAAAATCGAATAATGATTTTCAGTGAACTACTGTAAACTTATAGATTGCTTTGGATGTGAAGCAGGGACATAGGAGACTGGTTTGTCAAGTTAAGCCAGTAAGAAGCAGGAGTTTAATGGTGTTGTGTGTGTCTGTGACTGGTTTCTCCACTGGCAGGTGGATTTACCATCAGACTGAAGGAGGACTGTCATTAATCTTATCATACTCTTCTGGGCATACAGTTGTGGTGAACCCACCTCCTGAAAAGTAGATTTCAGATGCATTTTCTCTGCCTGAAGATGGAGAGAACCTAATGTCCCAGCATCCTCTTCTTATCTGATGCAAATATGCTGCTTTCCAATTTCACTCTATTTTGTGTGCACTTCTATCTAGCTTGCCTCTAATTGTACAGATCTTCCTGAAAGGTCAATTGTTCCTCGTCCAGCTGATGGCCTCCCAATGGAATTTGAACTGATTATGAGGCCCCTGCCTACTTGTAAGAGCTATGGTGAAGATGATGTTTGGCATTATTAAGATGTGATATCCTGTCAAGGATGCCTTCACAACTGGAAGAGCTAATGTGACAGCTCTGAGCTGGAAGAAAAAATAATAATAATTTTTTTTAAAAGTTGATTTTCTTCTTCTCTAGTATTTGCCCTGTGCTGTCAGGCTGCAAGGGGGGGCCATGCTCACATCTGTTATCCAGGCCCCTGAAGGAATCCTTCACAAGAGTGACTCTGCCTGCAAAGCAAACGAGAAGAGTTTGAATGTGGTATGTGAAAAGCTGCTGTAGGTCTTCCAGAAACCAGAAATCTTGGCTGTTAATCTCCTGAGAGCTGACCTGGGGCATACAGAACCACAGTGCCTGTGAAACACAAAGCAATCACGCTGAACTCTCTTTCAGCCATTTGCATTTTCAAAAATTTCTCTTCAGAGAGATGCCCTGAGCCTAGGGGAATATTTGCCTCTGTTCACAGCTGACTTTTAAATCTAAGTTAGAATCTGTTGGCTCTTCTTTTATAGTTGACAGCAAAGTTGTGGCTCTGTTAGATAAGTGTTCTTTTCTGTTGCTTCTTGTATAAATTCCTGGAAGATGTGGCCTCGAACACCAAGATATGGTCCCAGAACACCAGGGCAGAAATAAAATAGTGTCACTATTATTGAAAGTGCTCAGCAAATCCTACTCTGACAGCAGCTGTTGAATAAAGATGCTCAGTCTGACCAGGAAAAAAGGCACGAAATAACCTACAAATGTTGACTTACAAAGCTTGAAAATTCAGAAATAAGTATTAATCCATGAGATTTGCTACCCTGATGTCTAGGATTAATTCTTTGGTTTTTGTTTTGTTTTGGGGTTTTTTGGTCACATGGGACTTTAGCAAAGTGACCAATTTTAAATATAAAAAATAGTTTACATATGTGTCGTAGTGCAAAAAGAACATTTTATAGAAGGCAAAGACAAGGCTTTATGGTTTTGATACTGTTTTTTTCCATTGGGGGGTTCATGGAATATGTACTTGAGCTCCTTCTGGGTATTCAAGCTCATAAATACGATTGAATAGATAAACAACCTCAAAGTTGCTGGTCCCTAGAGGTGATGTAATTAACCACTGAAAGTCTTTGTTTTTACAAATTAAGTCAGATTGTATCAGAGTTCACAGGAAGAGGCAAACCTCAAAAAAGGCTGGTATGTCCTCTCTAACTGAGGTGTAACTAAGCACTTGTTTCCATGTAAGGATGTTATTAATAGATGTACAGTCCACTGCTTTATTGAGAGAAACACTTTTAGAAGTAAAAATGGGACAGCTGAAAATGCATTTGCTTCCTTAAAGACCCTTAGCCCTCACATTCAGCAAGATTCTGTGAAAGGTAAAAAATCACTTGGAACTCACCTAAAAGCCTCCTGTCTTCCCCACCACTCCAGTTACTACAAAAAAATAATTTTCAAACACCTCAGCAGGTGAAAGTTAATAAAGATAAAGGGATTACACAACACTGGAAGAGGGTCACTAATACAGTTTTTTTTCTCAAAACAGGACAGGTTTTATCAAAATGGCAATTAAGGGAGAAACAGTCACGCTAGAAAGTATTGGGATTTTTAAGAGTCTGTTCTAGCATCACCTGCTCTCAGAGATGCAGCTCATTTTGGTGCACACTAAAACCCCACACTGTCAAGCACAAGTGTAACCCTTTCAATTCCTCTTCACACTTGTGTGCTGCAGGGTCAGTAGATCTGAGTGTGTGTAAACAACACTTAAACCCAGAGCCCCTGAGGTAGCATCTGCTCCCAGCACAGTGCGAGCTGACAGGGTTAAGAGACCTCACCCAGCAGGAAATCTCTCATGTTTGAGGGAAGGTCTTAGCAAAAGAGAAGTTCAAAATCCAAAGAAATGAGAGGAGAATTGGAACAAAGTAATAGCGACCCAGCTAAAGGAAATCATACCAAGTCACAGCAACAAAACCAATGGAAATTCTGCTTTCAAGAAGAGAAAAATCTCACTTGCTACTTCATGGGACTGGGCTGTCCTGTCACACACAGTGAGAATGAGTTAAAGGAGTCTGGACTCCTCCACTCAATTCTGCCATTCCTGCAGATGGGACCTTGAGAAAATTCAACATCTACATCTAGTAGATACATTGAATTATTCAGAAAGTGAAGTGGTAGATTTGGGTCAGGAAAACAGGCCCAGAGGCCAGGTGACAGTGCTGTGGTCAGCAGAGCACAGAAGGGTGACAGGCACAGCAGAGCCTGTTCTGTAGGCATCAGGCAAGGCTTCATTAATAAAAGTGTGTTTCCAGGAAACAAATGGGGTTAGAAGCTTAATTCCCCTTAAATGAATTGCATTTCTAAATGCAGCAATGTCCTCTTTGCCCATCTCAAACATTACAAGTTGCCCACAAACCCCCACCCTCTGTGCCAAAGCTGTTATCTGCCATATTTCTTTCTCCAGAAATACATCAAAATGGGAAAATAAGAAAAAACAAAACATAGTTGATACAATTTGTTCAATTAGTTGGACAGTTTCTTACTAATGTGCCATTTTAAGCTTTGTGCAAGAGCAGTTTTTCAAACTACAGCACTTTGAGTGTGCAGGTATGAGCAGGAATGTGTCTTCTGTTAAGTCTCCCAGTCAAGAAAGTCTGCTCAACACAAATTATGACAGTGCCATGAAAATAAAACTTCTTTTTTGCCATTTTATAGCCACTTGTCTCAAGCTGACACTGCACAGGCTCATCACTGCTGGCATCAGATGGGGTATGAGCATCCAGAGCAGCCTCAGCAGCTGCTGGATGAAATTTCTACGATTAACTTGAAAAATGTCAATGCTTACCACGTTCAGGATTCAGGTTTGTTCATCAGTTAGTAATAACATCGCTAGCTGAGCTGAAAACATGTTCTGAGTGAGGGCTGGGGAAAGGAAAGCTTAAACAGTTGACAGCAGTTAGAGATGAAGCAGACTATGCTGTTCTTTTCTGAAATGAGGATGCAGTGATTCCAGCAGGCTTCTGAAACAGAAGAAGCCACAAGATTATGGAAACAGACCATTTCTTCTCGTTTTTCTGACAGCTACAATTCTACATTCCTCAGCTCTGTCCTTCAATTAAAAGGAGAAGATACTAGAAATAGCTGAAGAACCAAGAAAACAAGAAAAGAAAAATAAGCTGATTCCAGCTACTCTTCTCTTCTCCGTGTGTGCTATACACATTTCATTATTAGATTAGAAGCATCTTCCAGCACCATCTCCATAGGCTTTGAAATTGCCACTATAAAAGTACATCACAGAGGTTATTTTTAAACTGTGGATTTTGTTACAGAGAGAATCTCATTTTTAAAAATTTAATGGAGGGAAAGCATTTATTAGAAGACTATGACAGCTGAGGGGAAAAAATATTCATCATATTCAGAGAACACAGGAGAGAAAACCAACTTGGAATGTGTTCTTGCTCTCTCAGCCTGAATACCTCTCTTTTCCCTGACTGCTGTCAAATACGATCAATCAAACTAATTCTGCACATACTAAAAAAGAGCTTCTCTGACTCCTTTGGCTCTGAAGTCACAGCCTCCCCTCATCCACATTGCCACCTAAATGAAAAGGCGCTGGTTCCATATGCTGGGATGCAGGTGCATCTCCAAGAAGCCAATCAATCTGATGCTCAGGAGCGCACCAGTGCCTGCAACGTGCAGCAGTCTCGAGGCCAAAAGGAAAACAGCAGATCTCTAGTGAAGGCAGTGCCTGTGGCCACAGCCCTCTCCCACTTTCACTGGTTACATGCAGCCCAATCACTCCCATTCCCCTGCAGGGGAATATCTGCCCCTCTTGTGCTGCTCAACACCACCACACTGGTTCAGTGCTCTCAATAACTGGTTAAGATATAGAAATGTGTATCAAGCCAAACTCATACTGAGCTTGGAAAGTCCCCAGTTGCCAAAAGCAAGTGAATTCCTGTCCTGCTCAGGTGCACAAAAAAGAGGAAAGGAAAAAGGGCCACATGGAAGAGGAAGGATAATACCAATGTTAAACGGGAAGGGAAGATTTCTCCCATACACAAGCAAATAAACTTTCATGCATTATTCAGGGGCTGTGCAGTCAGGGATGGGTACACCTCTTCTAGAAAGGAAAAAAAAACAATTCAATATTCTCTTAGCTTCAAAACTGCAGCATTGCCTCAGGGTAAAGATCCAGGGAAATAGCTGAGGGGTGAGGCCAGTTTACAAGTCAAATTGCACAAGAGGGGTTTTAAGGTTTTACTTGTGATACTTGTCCAAGGAATTGTTACACGGAACTGGGTCTAGATTCAAAAATTGTACTTAATATCTACAACACGTTAAACAAAAAAGGAGGGGGAGGAAGGAATTCTTAGCATAACAATTTACCACAGGCACATTTAAAAGAAAGCAATCCACAACTAAAGAATTATTCCAGTTTTCAATATTGTCCCATTAAACCAAACCTTTACTGGACACTTTCCTCCTACAATTCATTACTCCCATCCCCCTCAAACAGCACTCGGCAGTTTCTTCAAGCATAACCCAAGCAACACATTAATAAGAACCTGTAATGGGTCAGGAGAAGGCCCTAATCCAGAGCTCTGGCAGCAATCCAAGCTGGGAAAGACACTGACTATGCACAGCAGCAAGTGAAGACAGCTTTTCCCCAAAGTGATATTTTAATCCAGAAAAGAACCTTCACTAATCTCAGGGTTTATTATTATCTGTGTAGCAAATGAGTCTGCAGTTGGTCTACATAAAGCATTAGTTTCCTACAGGGCATTTTAGACTGTAAATGATGAAGGACCAGACCTAAACCAGAAGTCTGCTGGAACTCTCCTCTTGCCTTTAATTTGATTTAAATGTGCCAAAAGGCAGGGAATGAAAGGGCAGCACTAATAAAAATATCTTGACGGAACACAGGGCGTGAGAGGGATCCCCTCGGGCTGGGATCTACACGGGGTCCTACTGGGATCTGCACCAGACTTCCCTCCTTGCCTCCCTGTGACTGATCCCTGAGCAGTGGCTGGGGCTCTGGGAGATGCAGCAGTTGCACCTTCACCAAGCTGACAACACAGTACAGTCAGGGGAGCTGGCAGGCTGAAGGACAGCTGTGCAGCCAGCACATCTCATAGGAAATCAGGGACTCACTCAGCAAAGGGGCTTTGCTCCCTGGCCATGATGTTCCTCTGTGTTCCCACACAGTGGGACAAGTGAATTCCTGCACAAGTGAATTCCCTGATGGAAGGGGGCTGGCTTTGCCAATAACCAGATCTGGGCAAGGCCTCTTCTCCACGACCTCTCCCACGGACATTGTAATGGCAGTGAGCATCTCAGTGTGCACCAGGACAAGGATTGGCACCAGGAAACAAAAGCCTTTTGTCATGGCTGCCAGCATGACAGAAAGAGCAGTAACTGCATTGGGAAGAGCACTCCACCATACAATTATAAATAAGCATAATCAGCAATTACACATAATTTCCAGCCTCTCACAGCCTGAGACATCAAACACAAAGATGACGACCCCATGCACCGAGTTCTGAAACCAGTAACTCACAGGGTTAAAAAGGACTGCAAGCTTGGTATAACCCCAGTGCTGCTCTTCCACTGTGGCACACATCCCACACCACTTTCCTCCCAGCTCTCCACTCAAAGATCTGCATTACAAAAGAGATTTCCTCCAAAGCTCTTCCTGTGATGAGCTTTACTGAAGAAAAGAGGGCAATCTAAAAGAAAGATAAAAGTACAGGGATGTGGGTTAGAAGAGGTCAAAACCAAACACCACGGTACTGTCACTGGGTTCACAGGAATGCTTCATTATCAGGTATTTTTCTTCTCTTCCCCATCTGCACTATAGAGAAAGTCTTTTTCCAGAACGCTCAAAGGTCCCAATAATCAATTTAAAACATATGAAATAAAGTTAAAATGCATTTTCTGAGCCCTGTGCATTTTGGAACTAAAAGTAGAGTGCCACAGAGTGGGCATCATTAGGAAAATGGTCTGCTTAAAGAAATTTTCTCACATATGAAGAGGACTGTGAAGTCTTTAAGAGTCTAAAAATATTTTTATAGAACTTGCCAGGTAGGAACAGCTATGTGGGAATTTTACAAAATGTGCTCTTTCAACGTGAAATGTGTAAGCTATACCTACAGGCTCCTCAGTTACCTAATGTTCTCCTCAACTGAACTACAATTAAATCCATACACTGATACCTAGTGGCTGAAGTGGAGATGAACTGAAAAAACTGTTCCACTCTGGGCTGATGATGGCTAGCACAAAAGCTGGTTATCCTTCCCAAAGATTACCACCCTGCCTTCAGGGTCTGCAATTCTCCTTTCTTTAGGGCAGTGCAGTTGTTCTGCCTGGGATTCCAGCGTGTGAGCAGAACCCCTCTATTCCTGACTATCCTTTGGATGGATCAGAACTGCAGCAAACTCCCTGAGCATCCAACACTCTTCTCCCCAGTGAAGACATGGGAAACTTTGCCAGGATTCAGCCCTCTTGCTCTGGAGGCGATCCAGCCAGGTGTCTCATCCTCATGCAATCTGCTCAGCTCCACTGACTCAGGGAGCAAGCTCACCCAAAATTTTGCAGAGAAATGCACCCAGGGAAATCGTTGAGGTTTAGAGCTTTGCAGAACCACTGTGAATTTGGAAATAGATTTAAGCAGCAGCTCGGAGCCAAGTTTTCAGCTTGTGATGTGTGCATCACGACTGGAGCTGCCTTCCAGTCCCTGACATGCATCCCCAAACCAGCCTGCAGAGGAACACCTCCCAACACCAGAGCTGGCAAATTCCCCACCAGCAGTTGGTCGTGCTGTGGACATGATGTTCTGAGCCTGAGAGAGTTTTCAGCCTGGCAGTGGCTGATCTGTTCCCAAGGGAAAGTCTTTTGGGAAACTTCTTTTTCAAGGGCTGTTTTTGTAAATAGGTTTTGGTTCTCAAAACAATGTCACACACATGTTCTGAATGTGTTTTTCTCTTGTTCCACCAATGGCACCAGAGAGGTTCCTTTGGCCAATCATGGTGACCTGTATGGGAACACCTTATAAAAAGGGCTGCAAACCCCAAATAAAGGCTTCTGCCTCATTTTGTGATCAAACCTCGCTGCTGTGATGTGAATCCACTCTGCTATTTCATTTCTACTAACACTGTGCCATGCCTGTTCATCTGACAGAGCACTGCCAGCGTGTCACCATCCAGTCTTCACTTGTCACTGTACAGACCTGCATTAACCACAGTCAAGTTCAAATTACTGACAAAGCATAAGAATAAAAATTTAAAATATTACTCCAGTCATTGACAAGTGAGCTACTGCACAAATTCTGCCCATTTGACATAACCAGGCATTTCACCAAAACTATCCCATGATTTTATTTCAGGAGAGTCTCACACAGGAAGAAAACATCATAATATATAATTTATGCCAGAGAAATTCTCTGAGAGATCAAAACCTGATGGATAAACAACAGTTAACATTTAAATTACACAAATTATGAGGAGGAGCACAGTGTACCTACTGAAATTAAATGTACCTACACTCTGGGTATAAATTCAGCACCAGCTATTTGAAGCTCCCTCTATTAAATTTTATTCATTAAGTTAAAACTAAGATTATGCTGATAAAATTCCAGACTGCATCTGTACTCCCCAGCAACAATACCAGCAATAATTCCTGTTGCTCCTTTGCTAAATTCAGTATCCCTGTGCTTTATTGCAGCTGCACCAGACCCTTCACCTAGCCAAGTTTGCTCTGCCAGTTGGCATTATGATCCCTCCAAAAATAAACATACTTGCAATTCTGCTCTCTTGGCTCAAGAATGTCCAATCCTCTTCAGTTTATGACCAGTGTAGTTGCTAACAAAATGCCAGTTGTCCTGAGCCACCCCACACGGTACAGGCAGGCATTGAATAATTGCAAGGATGGGATGTCTTCCTCTTCCCTTTTTTTTAAGTGCTCCTTTTGGAAATGTTTCTCCATGGCATTGGTTTAAGCAGAAGGTGGATGTGTTTCAGAACACTGTGTTCTGTCTCAAGCAGAAATTATAAACCCAACTGCAGAACTGCCCGGTGGCTTTTTCTGCTCTGTACAGTGTAAAATACATGGGTGCTTGGATTTACAAGACATACCCAACTCCCACCTGAGATTTAAGTTTCTGGAGACCCTCTCCTGCCTGGAGGACATGTAATATCATGCCTTTGGACTACTATAGCTCCAATTCTTAGCAGTGCTTAGGATCAGACTTTTTTTGAAGTGCTACTACCACAAACAGTACATCAGAGTCATCTAAACCATGTTTCATGTCAAAACATCTCCTAAGCACTGAGGCAACTTTGGGTGACACACAGTGTTCAGTTTCATGTACTGCTCATTAAACAGATACAGTCAAACCACAGAAAGCACAGTACAAGGCACTCCAAACACACCAACATGCTAAATGGAATGTTCATGTTAAATAAAACAAATAACCAAACAAGCAGTGTAGAAAAGAGAAGCCCAGGAAAGCATGAAAGAACTACCATCAAATGTCTAAAGTTATTAAGATGAGGAGGAAGAACATCTGGTCCCTGTGTGCACCAATGATTAGACAAGAATGACTAGTTTAATTTATAGCAACATAGATACAAGTTCACTGATAAAGAGAAGAAGGAATAGTTTGGTCTACTTAATTTGGTATTAAGTACAGACATGCTAAGGGTTTTGCTAGTCTGACTCTTGGTCTTCAACACATTCAAGGAGAGGGTTTTTTAAACCAAGCATTACTTCATAGAAATGTTGACCACTCATCTCTAGTACAGTGATGATGATAATAAATAACCATTTATTTTGAACCAACTGTAGGAGCAGCTTTACTTCACGGTTCAGCTGAAGATTATGAAATACGCCTCCATACAGGAAATAAGTATGGCTTGGAGACAAAACAGATAACCTGCTGCACTCTTCTCTCAGACTTCTCCAGGCAGGAAATCCATCTAAGCCATCCATATCGCTGAGGCTTTCAATGTTGGTCCTATGCCAGTGGCTCGCTCTCCATGGCACAGGAACACCTGCACAGACACCCAGACAATGCTCACTGTGCCAGATGCCTCTTCAGAGAGGCCCAGCCTGAGGAGCAAGCACACAGCACAAGAAGGAATCTTCTTTTTCAGGTGTAATGGCACTGATGCAAACTCCAAAATGAGTTTCCACTCCATTTTCTTTCTCCCAATCCACCTTGTGCCTCTTCCATCCTCTCACATTTCAAGGCTTCTCTGAGATGAGATATCCATTCATTTCTTCTCCTTTCCACCCAATCTCATTGCGCAGACATGACTGCACAAAGACGTTCAAATGTAAAAATAAGGTACAAGATGCTGATGCTTTGCTTGTATGTAACAAGGATATTTTTTCAGAAAAACAGCACATGAGATAGTGGGCCAGATGGTTCTTCAGACCTACTGCTGCTTGTCTTCAATCTTACAGGAAAGACACTTAAAGAGGGTCTCATTTGAAACAGATACAGGATCCTTTACACGGCAAAAAACCCTTAAGGTGATCAAGTCCAACCACTAACCCAGCACTGCCAAGTTAGCCCATGATTTGATCATCAAAAAATCCAAGGTAAAAATAATTTTGTCTTGAAATGATAGGTAACAACTAGTGTTAATAAAATCCAGGGAACCCAAGTGTGCCAAAACATTTGTCTGGGCTGTTGGATTACTTTCTGGGCTTTTAATGACCCGTATTTCCAAACACAGCTTCTTGAAAAGGGATTAGAGAACAACATCATCACTTTAATTTGCAGCAGTAGGTAGGTAATACACGATAATATCATAATACCTCAACTAACATTTGACTTCTCTTGTTTAATAAGAAAGAAAAGCAGACTATTAAAGATGCAAACACCATATTCATTTGTGCTTCCTTTCCTTCCTCTGAATCCAGTTCCTCACAGCATCATCGAGCCCTGAAGAGAAGATCCAGCAGCACATTTTGCTGCCACTGTTCTTTCCAGAAACACATAATATGTTTTTATATGATTACAGAATTCAGTCTTAGCACGACCATGAAGTAAGAAACCTGATATTTTAGAGAAACAATTTATTGGTGACTTCAAGGGACTCACAACTTAGCACTGAATATAGGTTTTATCACTGGAATGCAGACAGTAAAGGGAATTACTCAGAAAGAAACTTCATCTCCACCATCACATAATACATAAAAAAAACCCCAACAACAAAAAAACAAAACCCCAAAACATGGATTATTTATTCTGGAC
The DNA here is from genome assembly GCA_013399455.1 of Anthoscopus minutus. Taxonomy (NCBI): domain Eukaryota; kingdom Metazoa; phylum Chordata; class Aves; order Passeriformes; family Paridae; genus Anthoscopus; species Anthoscopus minutus. The sequence continues at coordinate 46,519 of VWYI01013654.1, forward strand.
TGGGGAGGGGCACAAAGGTTTAATGCAGAAGGTTTCAAGCATAGATCTCAAAATAGAGTAACTTTTTCCTGAAGTTCTGACTTTATACCATGCCTCATATATACTTCCTGTATTTACCTAATCCACAAATCAACTATTAATCAAGCTACAAAACTATTCAAGTTTTAATGGAATATATTATTGAATGCAGAAATATCTCAAAGGACAAAATCCTGCCAAAACCTACAGTGTTACAGAGAGAGACCAGAAATAATTTGTATGAGACAAGTGCAGCTCACGATAACAAATCACATTAGCTGTTGGCTTTTCAGCCAAAGAACACCTGAGCCATCGATATTTTTAGTTTTAATCCTCTTAAATTTTTAAAACAATATAATAGTTATGCTTGATCTAAGTTAATTAAGTCTTTAGTCAAGCAAGAATCCCTGACAAATCACTGTTAAATGTAAAGGAATGGCTACGCTAGACAATTTGACATTTTTCAGAACCATCATTTCCCAGGTCTTTAGTCAAGCACCACAACTGCTGCAAGAAGCCATGAAATCCTTTGAGGGGGGATGGCTTCAGGGCAGCAGGAAAGGTTATTTGGGGTGCAGTCTCACACATCAGCACTGTGGAGTTTCAGTCTGTCCATCACTCACAAGTCAGAAACTCCCTTTTTGCAGCACAGGATAATTAAAATGATAACCTCCTCATATGGCCCAGCTGACACAGGACATCCTAAATGCATTTAATGTAACTCTTCAGCCCAAACAGGAGTCAATCAGAGCACCAACACAGAACTGAGTACTATTACAAAGTATTCCCAAACACAGAAGTGCTCATGCTTGCTCAGGAAAGCTGAAAATAACCATTTGCATTGCTGAGCAGCAGTTTCAATTAATAGCTCCATTTTCCCCATCTATGAGCAGAGGATTTGCTTGCTTAGCCCCCATTAATGTTAACAGGGTTGGACCTACAAATCCCTAGCTGAGGTGGAATACTGACATTCCTACTGCAGCACATATTCCCTGAAGTTAAAGCAGAGCAGTTCGCTTTATTTAACCTCTGCCCATTTTGTTTGCTTTCAGGAGCTTTAAATGTAAACTTAAAAAAATGATAATCATTACTTTGAGAAGAAAATACATCATTTTGTTTTTTTTTGGTTTTTAATCAACTAGCATGGCCATCCCAATAGACCAATCATAAACCTATTCAAATAAGAAAACATTTTAATACTAAAGTATACAGGTAAGTCAAATACAGCTTATAGATCAAATTTTGAGATTAAGCCCTTCACATTCCAAATAGAACAAATATTCCAGTAGTTTCTGTGCTTACTCCCTACCAGCTCCAACACAAAAAATTAAGCTGATGCTTCTGAAAGGTAGACTAATCAACAAGAGATATCAGCAAAACCTGGGTAAAAATAGAGAAAAATGTTAAATACTAAAGTATTCTGGTCCCAGTCAACCAAGTCAGAGCAGGCAATTTTCAGCATGTAGTTTCAGCTGTGGTCCAGGCCATTCTGAAGGTCACTATGGGCCAGGTGATTCTCTGGTACAGACCATAGGTACCACCAAACCTATGAACAGTAGAGGCAGAATCCCAAAGACCAGTTCATCATCACCAAAAGCATCCATTAGGGAGGATGTGAACCTGGGGGTTCATATCGCTCAAACAACAAGCAACGAAGCGTGGACACCAGGATGTGCAAAAATTGGTATCAATGTCACCACGGGGCAAAAAACTTCCCCTGAGCAGCAATTCAGTGAGCTGTGGACTCAGGCACTGGGCAGATGAGGAGGCCAAGGTGGATCAGATGCAGTGTGAACTGAGACCCAGCCTGGAGCTCAGCAGGGCTCTGCTGCAGCAGCCGTGGCGCAGGGTGCCAGAGGCAGCTGCCTCCCCACCGGGATCAGGAGAGACATGCTGCTCACTGACAGCTTGTCAGAACGCCGCCTAGAACGTTTGGGACTTCCATTTGCAAAAGTCTTTTCTATGCTAATGACTTCCTACAGATGTTTTGAAATGTTTTAACTGCTCTGGTTTGATTCAGCAAGACACTGATGGTGTGATTTGAGGGAAATGCAGGAGGAGCTGCAGCAGTGAACCCATCCAGGACCTTCCTGGACATCCAGCAGCAAAAGGATGTGGAGAAGCAAATTCCTGTCTTCCCCAGGAAAACAAGATAGGATTAAAGATGGGACCAGTGGTGGGACACGAGCACCTGTTTTGGCTGTACCTGCTTCACATAGAAAAGGGATTTTCCATTCTGTACAAAACCTTGCCATTTTGAACTGACTTTTCAAACCAAGCAAGAAGAAAAGGTCAACATTTCTATAAACCAGAATGTTTTTAACGTTGATTCAGAAGTATTGACATCTCCCTAACAATATCAAGACAATCTCTAACATAAATATGGTACTGAATAATAAATCCAAAAGTCAAAAGGAAGTCAAGCATAAAAGCAACACACATATATAAACATCCCCCCAATCATAACAAGGGCTGAGTTTGACATGTGCCACCAAAATGCCTGGCTGCCCATGCAGCTGCGTTTTCATCAGAGGCTCCAACTTATTTCTTCTTCATTTCCTTCCTCACTCTGCTATTTGTCTGTGGCTTGGCCTTATATTTTGTTCATAATGCAGTGATGCTCAGCCTTTAAAACCCAACTGTCCTATTACTGAAATATAATACTCTCCTCCAGAATAATTCAAACCTCTCCTTCCAGTTTTACTATTTCCTTACATAATACATCATTAAAACTAAGTGTCATAAAGTTGTTTGGGTTCTTTTATGCAGAACAAAGGCGGTCAGAGAATATTAGACAGTAAGAAATTCAGCCATCATCCTCCTCCCTGTTCCACATGCACAACCTTCCTTTTGACGTGACTGACATGCAATGGGCTCAATGCAACACAATTTCTCTGTACAGCTCGTACAGCTGGGAAGAAACAAGCAGGCTTTTGGGTTCTGCATGCCTTCACCAGACATTTAAGCTGAGTATCATCAGTCTCTATAGCTGTTAATAAAGGACAATGAAGTTATCAATTGAAGGCAATTAAGAAATCAATTTTAAAAATCTAAAAAAAGCACTGCAAGACAATGAGGGAGGATTAGTGTGAACAGAAAAGAAAGGGAGAATATGTGAGATCAATAAGACTGTGAAGGACAATGCCATAACACAAGAGCTGATGAATAGCAGAAGCCTCTGGGACCAGTGATACCAATGGGAGTCACTGCCTTTCACCTGCTATCAGTGACAGCCTCAGTGTGATGTGTGGAGGTGACTTGTGGCCCACAAGGTTTGAGAGTAACAAATTAAGTGAGAAGTTTCTAAAAGGCTCACAGCCTTTTCTTTCAGGTGTGCCAAGTGAAGCTGATGAAGATGCTCAGTGCACCCGAACCAAACCAAGTAAACACAACCAAGCCCCACAGAAAAGAACATTTTAGACTTCTCACATAAAGCAACATTTTTGTTCCACAAGAAAACCTTCCAATGGGTCTTATCAAGGATTTGAAATAAGGGAAGGAATTTTTTTCCACTTTACAAATACAACTCCACTGAAGCTGAGGAAGAAACCAATCAAAAGGTTGACTGCATGTGTTTCAGCACAGATGATCTCTCGTGCTACATTTACACAACTGCTTTCCCTACAGGGACATCACTGCTGTCTGACTTTCTACCTTCTCTCCACATCTGTAGTCAATGCCTCAGTCACATGGTGAGATTTTCTGGAAAAGTTAAATAAGAAATTCTTCTGGGTAGGTTAAATAAGAAATTCCTGAGAAGGAATAAGTTGTTACAATAACAAGTAATTTACTACCTGAATGCTATGCATACTGTATCATCTTATTTGTATTTCACAGTTAATCTCCCAGCTCACAAAAGTTTTATCGGATTGGAGGCATGTGCTGTATTCCCCTTTATAAAATTTTACAGTCCCTTGCTATTCTCAGGGCTTGTTTTATAGGCACAATTTGCTGCTTTAATCTCACCCAATTGTCATATTCTAAATCACGGTGTATAAAAATGTCTTAAAAGGAGAGATGCGCTGAAGGGTAGTACTTAATTACACTTACTGCCTGATTTAAATGTTATCTGTGCTTTGCCAAGTGCCAGGCACAGAGTAACCCAGCAGAGCAAATCTGCATAAACCGATACAAGTCATTATTGGGCTTTTAATAGCAACCCTGTTCTCCTGTGCAGCATTCTGATGAAGGTGTGCTCCTCCTCCTCCTATCATATTAGCTCACAAGAAAATTAAGTAAAGAGGTTGAAGAACTGGTAATTGGTAAGGTCTTTCCAGTCACTCTTTGCTAACTTATTTATTTTTATCTCCTTGCAGAAATCTTTGTCGAGACAATTTCACTGGTCACCTTCATGAGTCTAATGTGTCCTAATGGAACTGAAAAGCAGAGTGCATAAAGCAAACAGAAAATCCATTTGTTCAATGGTTTCCTATTCCTTTTATAGCACTTCCACTCTAGAAGAGCTTCTCTTTACACCCTCAGCCCCCAGTTCCTAGGAATCAAACAAACAAAACTGAAAATACCACCAAAATTTCAGGCAATTCATGTTTTGATTTCTGGTTTCCTCCTCCCCCACCCAAGTGAGCCCAGCAAGGGACTGATTTGCCTCTGCACTAACTACATTAGACATGCAGTTAAATTCTCTGGCTCAGGGGAGCAGAAACACAGCTTACAGTACATCATATCTAAATACTTTCTACTTCATGCTTCAATCCCTGCTCCTACCACACACCAGAGAGCTCAATATAGGCCCACTTTAGCAAGATCACTCTGAATTTAAGGGAAAGCAGGAGAGCAACTTTTTTTGCTTAGATTCATTGTATTTAATGAACCAGTGGAGGTAAGAGTAAGCGCTACAACTCTCACTGATCTATCCATCAGCTTTATTTCTGGCCCATACCACCAGTATAAATTCAATTTTACTATTTCTTGTTGTTGTTGTCCCCTTGAACGTGCTGTGTTCATGGTCCAGCACTGCCAAAGTCCAGAAGGGACTAAGCTACAGCCTTGTGCCAAGAGCCCTGCAAGTTACTGTGAAAGGACAGCACTGAGTCAATCCCAAACACTCAGCAGCATTCTATTCAAATGACATTTCCAACTTCCACACATTTCAAACCATGCCAGACCAGTCACAGTTATGCACAACTACTCCTTGCCCATCTATGTAGCATGGTTCCAAATCATGAGATGTCAGCATTGTTTCATGCAAGATAAACTCCAATGCTGTCCCTTATGAGTCTATGAAATATGCATGTGCCACTGCTACCAGTCACAACTGTGCCATCACTGCCTTTATTTCAGCCTTGGCAAACAAACAACTGGCAGGGGGAAGAAAAAGAGGGGGAAGAAACCCAATTCAGAATGATCAGCCATTTTATCCCCTGATTTTAAGCATCTTTTCTAAACACAAGTGGTGTGAAATACTAAGACCCCTCAGCTTCACAAAGGGCTGAAGCCATAGAATGTCTGGCATGACAGAGGCTGAACCCCTCAGCCTGAGATGGGCAAGAGGTGGGTACAGAGCAGCTTTCCCAGCTCAAGGTCAGCCCAATCCTAGCAAGAGCCTGGCAGGATGACTGGGCTCTCTAAGCAGTTCCCAAAGTCCAGCCAGTGGATCTCTGGCAATGTGCTTTCCTTCAGGCAGAACAACAGGAAGGATATGAGGCAGCAAAAAAGCCATGGCATTGGGAAAATGCTGCTCCCAAAAACCTCATTCAGTTCATTTTCCCTTAAAATGAAAAGCAGTATTTTCCAGACCACTGGTATCTGAAGCCAAGTGAAGAACTTCACATTTGTCTCAGGGGATCCCACTGCACTTCAGCAGTGATTTCAACAAAAACCTTGATGACAAAAGTATGCAGTCCTCTGCAAGTAATTTAGAGAGTTAAAGATGAGACATAACTCCAAAGGGCCTGAGACAGAGTTATAAAACTATAGGTTTAGCAGAAATGAGTTGCTGATTTCAGCATTTTTCATTATTAGAAAACATTCACCCGTACAAAGCTTATTTGAGTTGCCACAAATTAAAGATTCTCTGTTAGTAGATTTGTCACTTTCAGAAACAGCCACTCCTTCACAAGGAGGAGCACCTTGGAGAAATGGTGCAGCAAAACCACCACATTTCATGGTGGTTATATCACCTTCACAGAAGGACTGGCTCCTCTGGTGGCTCCCTTTCCAACACCCATACCAAGTCTGGCAACTTTGAGGCTCATCCCCTGTGAACTCAGCCTTTTTTTTTCTTTTCTTCTTTTCTTTGCTTTTTCTGAGGTAATAATATTACAGGATTAATTACTTTAAAAGGTCTCTATAAACACATCTGTCTTTGAAACCTCTACAAAAGCACAAGTGAAATTCCAGAGATAAACAAACACAAACTCCCTTTTAATTAAGCACTGTGCCTCTCTGTAGGGGGTGATGGAGTGAGCAGATGCAGGGGGATGCCAATAAAGACACAACTTCTTTGATGGGAAGGGTACAGCCATACACAGGAGGAAAAAGGAGAGGAACTTGCCATCCAAGTCATTATTTTAATTGGCTACTCAGATTATGCATTCCCCACATTTGATGCTGCCAAAAAAGTATTACTGATCCAAAACACTAAAGAGCCATCAAAACATGTCCTAAGCTGCTTGTGCCATGTTATTACTAAAGCTACCTGTGCACCTCACTCGTCCTGCCTGAGAGGGCTCTAACACAGAGAGATAATTCTCAGGGTTAATTAGACAAAGGAACAGACAACTCCTGGATTTAATTTTCTGTTATTGATCATTATTATTCACTAAACACCAGGCATGCTTAGCAAAAATTTCATGAAGGGAATGCACAGTTATTTCTAGCGTAAATCAGTTTAAAAAACAACAACAAAAAAATTAAAACCCAGGCAAATAGCTATAATAAACTCTTGAAAATTCCATGAGCCAGGATGCAAGCAGAAAGTGAACCAGAGAATAGATTGGTTCTGCATAATTTTCAATGACTTGACATCCCAATAATTTTGGTTTTCTGACTTTTCTGTGATCCCAATGACAATGCTGTTATTCTCACAGCTTTGTTGCCAAGCTGCATGTTCACTTCCACTTCTGTTTTTATCTGGTTTTAATGGAAATGCAAATAAGCTTTCACAAGGCTTGTTCCATGCCTTTGTACCCCTTGGGGAAGGAAAAAAAAAGGCAGGAAACTGAGAAATAGCTTGCTCAGTTTGCAGCCTGCTCAGGAATCTCGATTTTGCCTCCTTACACACTTGTGTCTCCACCGCAGAGGACAGAGCCCTGTGCAGGGGGAAATTCAGGCACAGGAACCCAGAGCTGCTTCCCCTGAACATGACAGAGCTGTCATCCAGGCCGATGGAAACACAAAAGAAGATTGGGATTTCGCTATCTCTGCTCAAAATAAATGAGTGTGACAGAAAAGAAACTCTTGTTTTTGCAAACAGAAGAAGAGCTCAGCCGCTACTTAAGAGCCCAGGCTGCAGAGGTAGGCTGGGGCAGAGGAGCTACTCCCTTCTGGGTCTCTCCACCTGGCAAGCCAGAAACAACAGCATTACTAAATCTCTATTATAAACAGCAGAAACAATTCTGGCTTTTGTGGAAGGACAAAAAAGCCTGTTAAAAAAAGAAAAAAAAAACCAAACCAACCCATCTTTGCCCATGTCTGACTTCTCTCTAAGAATCGTCTCACTTCCACAGGCAAGACAAAAAAGACAAAAAGTAAGAGGAAACTCCCGTGAAACCCTTCCTCCCTCCCTCCCTCCAGCTGCTTTCCCTGTGGCAAGTGCTCTGTTTTGCCCTTTGGGGCTTCTTGCAACCACTGACCCCACTGCACTGGGGACTTCTCTTCAGTGCACAATCAACACTGGACATCCACTGACCCCCAACCCCTCTCAAACCATAACACTACAGGGAGTTCTGCAGTGCCCCCACACCCAAAGTTTCCCCATCTCTCCCACATTATCCCCATACACCACTAGTGCAGAGTGCTGGCACATATTTTTATAAAAAATACACTGAGGCTGGAGCAGCTTCATGATACCATGCTTGGTTATTAATCAGAATGAAATGCCTGAAAATAAAGGAAGTAAGGATATTTAATTTATGAGTGAAAAGGTGAAGGAATCTAAATATAGCTAGGTAATTCCTGCACATGGAAAGTACATCCCCTGCAACAGAGCTCCCTCATCTAGCAGAGTTCCAGTGTCTGAAAATCCAAGCCAGACCTACCAAGGCTCAAAATGGAAACAAGATGCAATTTTTCCATAAAGAGGAAAGTGATTCCATTCTCAGTTTCCTTAGGTGTATTTTCTATCACTTGAATCCACTGTCCATACCCACTATCATTTACTAGATAATTCTCAAAAAGAAAAAACTTTCAAAAAGAAAAAACTAAAAACAAGCAAAAGGCAAGCAGAGAGGAGACATGGAGAATCAATTCAATCTAGGCAACTAATTTAAACATCAAATCAAGAAATTCAATTCCTCACGTAGTCAAGAGGAGAGAATCAGGCTCTAAATTCAGAGCTTTGAATCACCCTGTGGCAGCTCTGGTGACTGCATGTGGCCTTCAAGCTCCCAAATTAGATATCTGAACCTGGATGTGTCTACAGCCATTGGCCATGCTGCTTCCAGTAAATGCTACAGGGATTTGGACATCTAACACTGTTTTTAATTCTTGCTTAACTGTAGTGACAACAAAAACTCAGGAGTTTTGTGTCATTTTTGGAGAGGTCAACACTGTTATGAAAGTACACTATACCCGGAACCATCCACATGCATAAATTATACATTTACTGCCTGCAGCAGACTATATTCATATACTTCATCTTTCAGGCTCTAAAAATAATATAAATACACATATTTTCCATAAACATGAACAAAGCAAACCTCATGCTGACAGGATGCATGCAAACAAAACCAGAGAACTTGTTTTAAGGAGAACAGTCATCAATCAGAATTCGTAATTCTTTGGCATGTCTATCGTCTGTCCTTTGCAACAACTCTTATATTACTGCACAATTAAAAAGAAAGCAAATATCAAATTCTGACCTCTCCCTAACTAACAAACACTCTCAGCTCTTGAGAAACAGTATTAAAGTTCTGAACTTGCACATAATTCTCACTGGACTTTTATCTGGTGCGGTATATTGTCACAAAGCAGAAAATGCAGGTTGGGCTCACATTATCTGTAATGAGACAGACATTCCTTCATTTTAACAAGGTACCACTGCCAATATCAGCCCTGCTGTGTAAAAAACCTGAGGCAAAGATTTTTTATTTATACAAGAGCAATGAAACCCAATGAGGTCAGATGTGATCGAAGGCACCTTCCAGCACCTGGCACACAGTGAATATTCATGCAGCACCTTTAAAAAGCAGTTTACATCCCACACACCTCATGCCAAAGCAGCTGCCAGGGTACTGCCCAGCCTGGAACAAGAAACTGCTCACACCCATGTAGCCATCAGCCCTGTACACTTCAAAATGGGAAATCAAGGCATTGCAATGATGAAAATTAGTCCAGTGGTTTCTCCCCAGTGAAGCATTTAAGACATCACAAGTCTGAGGAAGGAAAGCTGGAGGGTTTCTTCACACACAGATGCTGGTGCTTCTGGGACCTGTCACCCTTCCAAGTCACTACAGAACCAGCAAGGCTCAAGCACCATGAATGTGGGCACAAGTAACACTGCTACCCCAAAGTGGGCTCTCTCAGCCTCCGTGAAAGGAGCAGCAGGAATTTCCCTCAGCTCCCATGCAGCTCTAGACTTTCTCAGAGCTGCCTTTTCTCTGAAATGTGCTTCTAACTTACCTCCCTCAAGAATAAGTCACATTTCAGTCCTTACTTCCACCTGCCCATAGCATTTCCACTCTCTGTACAAAGGGACAACTAAACCAGTGCTCATGTCTATGGGGGATCATGAAGTACAGCATTGGGACAAGAAGCTGGAATGCAGCAGGCCAATACTGGCTGGTTGAAGGCATAAATAGTGCACTGAACCAACAGGTTCATCTGTATCTTGAGCTCAGGGGGATCCACAATTGCCTCTGCTAACTTCCCATCTCTCTGTCTCCAAGTCTTCTTAAAACAACTCCCCTAAGGTGCTGAGAGAAAACAGAACTGCAAACACAATTTTGCTCAAGCAATGTCGTAGGAGCAGCCTGTGGAGGAAAAAGGAAATGATCTTTCACTGGCACCAGATTAAAGCCTGTGTGAGTGGAAAGGTGCCCCTTGGAGCAGCCACCTATTTGGCATAAACCTAGGTTTGCATTTCAGGTACTGCAAGAGAGAAGGAGCAATGTCACCGGGCTGCCTGAGCTGCACCAGCAGGGAGGCACAGCAAGGAGTGGCCAGAGCCACCCCTGTTTTGGGCACACAGCACAAGGGCAGAATGGCAGACACTTTGCCCTTGTAAACAACTCCTGCTACCAAGAATGATGCCAAAGAACACGTGGAGCTACTGTCACACTCGGGGCTCTGCCTTCTCTGTGACTGGATGACTGAATGGCTGGATCTGTGGAAGTTTTATTTCTTTCAGGTGCCACAACCCTAAAATGGCCCAGGACTGAGAGTGCAGCTGCTCCATTTATGACAAAAGCTTTTTCACTTTTAACTGCAAGTGAAGCACAGCAAATCCCAGATAGAATAGAAGGGAGAATAACAAAATTAAGTGGAAGTATCATTAAATTTTATGTCCAGGTCCTCCTCCGCTGACCGGCTGTTTCAATTTTATCACAAGATTTTGAGACTATTACAGGAGCCTCAAAATCTGCTCACTCACAAAACAGGTAGCCCAGGTTTCATTATTAACAGGACACTGCATTCATCTACAGCAAATGACCCTTTTAAGTGCAAGGTCACCACAGCAGACCAGAGGGAAGATTCTTGAAGAGACAAAATGTGGAGATCTACACCTGACAGTCCTGTAACCCGTGGACAAGACTTTCCCTAACCTTTGGGGAACAAGATGACAATTTAGTGAGTAAATGCTTTCTGCTGCCACAGTGGAAAGGACTGACAGCTCCCTCAGACCCGGCATGTAAGGTCACAGGTACCCACCACAACTTGGTGCTTCAGGAAAGACCAAGAATGCAAAACAAAAAAGATCCCAGAATGCCAGCCAGCCCTTCTTGAGGTGAGTATTTACAAGGGCTGTAGCTTTCTCCTATGGCTTTTCATTACAGACTTCATATATATTTTTCAGATCCTCCTACTGAGAATATAGATAAGCTTCTAACATTAAATTTTCTACAAAACAGAGTTGCAATATAAGGCTAGTGACAAATGCTGGCATCAGAAGCCTGCAGTAATGGCATTCTGTTAGGTTTTTGTAGAGCAATGAACACAGAGAGTAAAATGAAAGTATCTTCCCAACTTGTAAATTAATTTCTGGAACCCTTAAAATATGAAATTAAAGTTCCTTTTGTGGGCATGCAGACAGCCCTATGTCTTGATAATTGTATATACAAGAAAAGTTTAAAACTGTAATACAACATTTGGTTTCAGTCAACATTAGTTCTAGTGTTTGATTTATTCCTTGCAATAAATAGATTAAAGCTCATTACCATTGATAAAGTCATTCTTGTAAACCCCAGGGTGCTGCTTTGAAAATTTTCATGGTGAAATCTGGCAGTGTCATGCAGTGGTAACACTGTGGTGCTCTGGCAGTAATGCCTATGCCTCATCTTCACAATTTCTGATTCTGACCCCACAACCTGAACAAAGCTATAACCTTACAGTTCAGAGTGAGACAAAACCTTCCAAAAAACACAACACCCACAAAATATCATGTAAAACCCATATTCCACTTCTTTCATTGTCTTCCCACAGCTGAATAATTCATTAAAAAGCCAAATGTTCAAAGATACCACTAAGTTTAACTTCAATACAAGAAGACTTGATAAAAAATATAATAAAGACTTGAACAAGTGGGTGCATTATATACATGGAAAGAGTCATATTTTGCAGAGAGCAGCCATGCACAACAAATCTGTCAGGATTCCCTGAAGGAGTTAACAGGCACGTGAATGAGGGGACGTGGTTTGCAGGGACATGCAGGTGCCTGACGCAGTACACAAACTTGGGGCTTTTCCCAAACCCTTCAGCAAAGAGTCTCAAGGACTCTTAAGAAGAGGCTTAAAAAGGTAAGGATAGAATACAAGGGCATCTTATGGATCATCAACTGAAAAAAAAAATAAAGTAAATAAAAAATAATTTGTCACAACAATGAGAGGCTGTTAACACATCACCTCAGCATCTGTGCTAAGATCTGTACTGGTCCAAATACTGGTTACTGCTCTGAGAAGAGGGCAGGGAGGCAATGAAATGCCAATCTACACTGAGAAGGCAGAACAACTAGGAGCAGGCATTTACAACTGATGTGAAAGCTGCAGAAGAGTCTCAAGACACTGTGAATGGACAGCAAAATGACAGCATAAATTAAATGTTAAAAAATGCAAAATATTGCACTGAAATAAAGAAGTATTACTATTCCACACAGACTGGCAGGCTCTGAATTAGCTGTTCTAATGCAGGAAAGAGACATAGTCACTACAGACAGCTTTCTGGAAACATCAGCTCATCAGCAACACAAAAATAATAAGCAAATAATTTTGTAACTTCTAGGAAAAGGCATCACGGCTAAAATGCAAAATACCATGTCAGAAACTCATGATTTATCTGCATTTTAAAAATGCATCTATTTCTGCTTATGTCATCTTTAAAAGAAAACATATGAAGACACGTGGATGCAATGGATCAGAATAAAATGATTTCTGAACAGTGAAAAGCTTCACTTTGCTAAGAATGCATCAGAAGTAGGAGCACATTGGGACTCCACAGCCTGAAGAGGAGCCAACCCACCCAGGTGTGATCCATACCACACACAGGATGCTGGGCTATATGAGCCTTTTGTCTGACCACCTGCACTATTCTTATTTTCTTGTGAGGCAGAAAGGGCAATTTCTACTTCCCTGTGAAGTGTTAGTAGGATAAGGCAGAGCTTGTTTAGATAAATTGCATGAATTGGGCTGCAATCTGCTATAGACTTCCCTCATTTCCATCTGCCCTGGAAGCAAAGATATTTAATAAGACATTGACCATTCAGCTCACAATGTGCTATAAAATTTTACCTTTGGTCTTATTAGGGTAACAAATGGGAAATATCACACAAGGCTTGAAATTATGGAGTAGATTAGACTCAAATTGCTTCATAAGTTAAGAGAAGAAAAAACAGCCTCCAGAGCCATCTCTATCCCACAGCACAGGTTCAAGCCAGTTGAACACTGTATTTTCTATTTCCATATGAAAAGCTGCATATTCTGGTTTTTTTCCTTCTCAAGCTGAGGGAAAAAGCAACTTTGGTGTATAAAGAGTATACACAGGGAGTACTAAGCACAGCACTGAACATCTAAAATACCAGATAACAGGCTCAGGTTGGGTTGGAGCACCCCAGGTCCATTATACAATTTATGCTGTTGTAACAAAGACTCAGGTCCAAAGCAGATGAAAAGCCAAATTCAAGGAGATCAGAAGCTTCCCATAAGTGAAGGGAAACAGAAGAGCCAAAAAAGAAGTATTTTTATCCCTGTAAAAACACTCTTGCCTAGCCCAAGCACACCAAGGGGTTTTGTGCCATTAATGACAAAACAGCCTTTTTCCACCTTAAAATCCAATCTTCTTTTCCTGGAAAAACAATAGGCAAGGATGGAGCTAGCTGCTCAATTATTACATCAGCCACACATTCATATATTGAGCCTATCCCTAAAAGCATAATTTCCACTCCCACCATAGCTTTCACATCATGTTCATGAGTAACTGCCAATTGCCCAGGATGCAAAATTTGCAGAAATCATTTTTTACTTAGTTCTTAAATCTCCCCAGAGCTCTTAATACCTCTTCCTCTCTACAAACCAAAAATACAATAGAATGAAAAAATCCTGGCTTGCTGGACATTCTGATGCTGAGAAAATTCCTACATAGGAACTATTAATTCACAAAATCATGTAAGAAAGACTTCTGCTGTTTACAAAGCTTCCATGCTTTGTATTATTTTTCAAAAGATTCAGCTATTCCCATAAAAACCAGTTCAGCCTCACAGGCACTATCCCTCTTCAACCTTTCAGTGAAGGCAGTTCATAAGAGTGCTGTTGAAAATAAGAACAATGGAGAAGTTTAAGTGCACCATTTTTCAATATCTGACTCAACTATAATAACTATAATATGCTCCATGTCAGTAATAAGACGACTGTTAAACATGATACTTAAAATCATTCACCTCTGACTTCACAAAGCTCTTTCAGGAAATACCCATTTCCAGAAAACTTCATTAATGTAACACTCAGGAATCAGTGTGTAGCTGTTTTTCCCTAAACCAATAAAAATCTGACCTTTAAGATTATTTTCAAATGGTGAAATGCAATGGTGTATTACATCAGCCTGCACAAGGGCCACATCTGCCACATCCACCAGCCTGGGCAGAGGAATTTGGAAGTACCTGTTGCTCAGCAGGCAGAAATCCACTGCTGAAGTCTCAGACAGAAAGAAGGGAACAAAGAAAACTGGGGGTAAAAAAGAAAAATATCTAACAGATTTAGTTTTCAGACAATTCAACCAAAACTTCAAATCTTTTATTCACACCTTCAAAAGCCATCATCTGCAGGTAATTAATTACTGCATGCCTGACTTCACTCTCAGTATTTTCACTGACACAAGTGGCAGTAGGATTGGCCTATTCCCTATTAGCCAACTCAAACCAGTAACTGGATCTTGAGTATCTCGTTCAGATCTAATATCTCCTTTTAAGTATCCATTTCTGGCAGAGCATAAAATAATCAACCTGTCAAAGCACCACAGTTTCATCATTATACCCCCCCAAAATTAATCCTGTTTCAGGACATGCAAGGCAAGCCTTTTGCAGCACACTGGTAAGCAGGAACAAATGAAAGTGGATTTCCCAGCACCCATACTGAAACAGTAATACAGGTAATTATTTCCTGCAACCCACTGGTGTGAACTGTGTGCTAAAACTGCAAAAGAATTTAGCTCTTCAGGAGCAACATGTGAGCAGAAAACTGAGCTGTACCCTGTGAGGGCTGTGATTCTTCTGTGGTCTTACTGACTGAGAAAAAAGTAGTCAAGTTAAGTAAGGTAAGGTAAATACTTACTTTAAAGTTTATTTTGGCATCACTTCTTCAAGAATTCGTGTATACTAAAAAATAAAATTTTAAAGGTGCAGTATCTGCGAACTTAATACTGTAAAACTGCTAAAATGCAGGGTTCCTGTTTTACCTGAGCATGACAGTAACAACAGTGAAATTTATCCTCCTTCAGACAGATAGTACAAGGCAGAAAATCCACTTACATCCCATTCATAGCCATAAAATAAGCTGCAATAGGAGTGAGCCTGACCATGTTGACACCCAAAAAAAAGTTCATGCTTTCTGCACAAACGATTTTGTACTTCAAATATAAACAGAGGCATTAGCAGGTTATTTTGTAAGTCATGGAAAGGCTCTCATACCCCAAGCTATGGCTACGTAGGTACCTGAACAACTCTCCCTTCAGCTGAAACTTCACTGCCTGGATCCTCTACCAGGTGTCACACTTGCAAAATCCTAAAAGCCAGAATAAAAGCTGGGGCGTTGCTGCAATGCACAGTTTTGAAAGACTTCAAAAAGTTACTGGAGCAAGACAAACTGCACAAGATTCTTCCACAGGAAGCCAGGCCAGCAGCAGCTCAGAGAGGCTCCCAGTTAATTAGCTGTTTGCTATGTAGAAAAGAGGCTGCAGGAAGTGCCTGCATCCTCATTTGTGCTTCTCTCTGATCCCTACAGCAGCAACTCAGTCCTGAGCGAAGCAGAGCTCATTATCCAGCAGAGACAAACTCTCCTGAGGAAAAAGGTGTTTCTTGGGCTGTTAAACAGCATCAGCTCCATCTGGTCACCCCTCTGCTTGCCCCGAGCAGAGCGTGAGAAGCCCATGCAGGTAGGGCCTGGCACAGCTTGGCTGGAATCAGGGATGGAACACAGACCCTTCTTCATAACTGGTTTGGAGGAAAGGGAAGGGAAGAACATTGAAAGTAAACCCAGAGCTGGCCTTGGTTTGATTTCCAGTGCAGAGGATGGGAAAGCCTTCATCAGCTTGTCCTCCCTGGGTGACCAGCACCTCTCAACAATGCTCCTTTTGCTTTCCTAACAGCACATTCCACATTTGCCTGTTAGGCACTTTTCCCTAAAAGAGAGTTAAGACCCTTATCCTCACCCTGTATGGACTCCTGGCTCATGCTTTAAGAGAGCACATTTATTTAGGAACTGCCCAGTGCAGTCAGGTCATGCCCTTTGATTGTGCAGGGCAAAGTTTGGAGCCTGCTCCACTTCAGCTGCCTTTACCAGGGCCAACAGCTCAATCTCATCCACCTCCTCAACCCCTCAGTAGGCAGCACCTCATTAATTTCAGCACTGTAAGAACATGAATGCTCTCTGCTCTGAAGAGCACAGCCCCAAAGCCAACCACATCACCCCTGACAGGGAACGAGCCACGTCTCCACAACACTGATTTGCTCAATCAAATTACAAGAACTTCCCATTGGTTTTTTCCCTTTCATGCTTAGCATCCTGATTTTATCTGGCAGCGTTTTAACAGCTGTTTTCTCATCACATTAAACCAACATGCCTGACAAAAAAAACAAATGCCTAATTCTCCTGGATTTCTTCACAGTATGCTAGAGGGGAGCAAATCTCTACTGAGCAATGCTGTCTATTAGCCTGAGCACAGGTTTTATTCTTTAAACAAATATCTGTCCCATCCTCAAAAAACCCAAACAAACAAAAAAACTCAAACAAACAAAACACCACAACTTTGTGAGATTGTCACAATCTTCTGTTCAAACTTCATCCACCCCCCCCTAAAAATAGCAAGCCAGCCCTCCAGCCAGTGGCAGCACTGGCATAGTGCCTAGGAAAGTAATGGAGCTGCACTGATTTACGACAGTTAAAAATCTGACCTGGAGATGAGTCATGGGCTTTACTTGCTGCTTGAATTGCAACTAATTCAAAGGGTTTGGTTTGGTTTTGTTTATCTCCAAGTGTGTTGTAAAGCTTCTGTCACTAAAGGTCAATTCCAACATTTCTTCATCAGTATTTAGGAAAGCTCCTGAATATTTAGGAAACGCCTGGATGTATGATATTTTTCAAGTATGCTGCTTCTTGGATTTGGACTCATCTTTTATATCACAGTCACCCACTCTGCCATCTGAAATAGTCCATTAACCTACACACTGAGGCAGCTACTTTTGATCAAGAGGTGAAAAATCACAGCTTAGCTCTGAGCCTCAAAACGAGAAAAAAAAACCAAAAAACAAACCATCAAGCAGGGAAGGAGGCTTTGGGACTCTTCTCCCTGCTGTCTGTCAGAGAAATGTAGCTCTGGCTGTGTCTGGGTGCCTTCAGTGTTATGGTCTCTTCTCCCTCTGCTGAGCAATCCAAGCACTACAGAGAGTGACAGAGCTGCCTGCAGCAAGAGGTTCTTCAGTCGTGTCAGGATTACACAGGAACAAACTTTTATTTCTCAGGCTAACAGCAGAAGAATGTAAGAAACGGGCAGAGAGATGTGCTCAGCCTCCTGCTCCCTCCTTGCCCACGGAGATGTGCACTGAGCTGGGCTGGGGCTGCTGACACCATGGCTCAACCTCAGCAGCGCCTGACCAGGGAAACCCCTGGAGAAGGCAGGAAAAGCTTTTGAATTCAAGTGTTTCCCCTTGCTGCCACATTGCCAAAGAAGAAATGAGACTGTCTAGCTGCTCACAGGGCTCCCATGCAAGGAACAGGTGAAGCCACTACAGCAGCATCGTGTCTGCTGGGGCAGCCACAGCAAATCTGAGCTCATCCCAACTGTGGGGAACACCACCCTGGCTGTGGCCCCAGCACTGCCCTTCTGAATTCATGGTAATTCTCCAGCACCCAACCTGACAATCCCTATGGGACCAAGAGGGAAAATAATAGGTATATTACCATAACTCAACACTACCATGCTTACCACTTTGCAATGCATTAGATTCAGGGAGCTTTCTGTGCAGTACACCACAATATTAAAAGCATCATAAATCAAAAAAAAAAAAAAATAACAGAGCTCCAATATCCATATCAGATTCTAGGGTTAAACAGAGTGGCAATCCTGAGATTTTACAAAGTTTTCACCTCCTTGAGGAACCACTATCCTTCCTTGCTAAGCAGAAGGACAGATAATCAGCCTAGGGCTCCATCTTTACTGAAAAATAGAATTCTCTGTTTCTCAAAGACAAAAAAAGAAAAACAACCCAATACCAAATCCCTTTTCACTAGCTCTATCCAAATTCAACAGAACAGCAGGTAAAAATATGTCAGAAATCAAGGTGGGAGTGAAGAAAAGAAAAAAGCAAAGGCTTAACACCAGAATGGCAAGATTTCAAGCGTGACCCATCGCCTGGTAATGTCAATGGGATCCTTTTGAACAATTTCCAAACAAGTCAGATACAGCTCACCTGACCTGACTTGTTACTGAGAGCAGCTGATGGAGGTAGAGAGGAAGAAGGCAAAGAATTCACAGGGAAAGCACACAGATACAGAAATCATACCAGCCTTTAATCAGTGTGGGGGAGAAAGCATACTTTTGTTTCTTTTAAACATGTTCCCCCAAAAGGAAAAAAACAGCAGCCTTTCCATAGGATCCATCTTTAACCCAGGCAGGGAGAGAATGTAAAGTAGCCAAAACCTGAGATTTTTCAAGATTATCTAAGGCAAAGTTCTTTATGGTGTTTAGTAACCTACTGCCCCCCAAAAAGTTAGTATGTTTTCAAACTACTCCAGGCATATTCAGCAGAAATCTGTTATTATAATCAATGAGGGCCGAGCTGTTAGCTGTACGTTGTGCTGGAAAAGCTGCAGATGAAGTGCAGAAAGCTCCTATGCTTTCACTCCACATCCAAAAATACGAACATTTTCAGTAACTCATAAATCAAAGTTTGTCATTAAACTCCACCTAAAGTGCTATCTTACCCAAACCCCTGGAAAACCATGGAGGTAGCTGTTAATTATTTTTTTTTTTTACAATCACTCAGGAAACATTTCACAGGTGAAGGAACTGTGGGCTGGTGCAAATCGTCTGTGACTGCTGTGGGGCCAACAGCATTGAGGCTTCTGGTGGTGGCCAGAGACAAACAGGCTCAGAGTGACAGTGTTTACACTTTCTTTTACACTGAGATACTTTCCACTCCAAGCACACACCTAAGAGACTTGATGTAAACTGGTAACACAGCCTGGGATTCACACAAATGAAATAAAAGCAGGAACAGACAATGAAGAAAGTTAATTTTTCACCCAGAGAACTGCAGTGTTAGAAGATTGCCCCGGAGGATTTAATCAATGAAAGTGAATCTTGTATATTTTTCTCCAGTATTCCCAAAATAAGTCAATAAGATGCCAGCACTCTCTCAGTATAGAGTGACTATTTTCCAGTAAGCCTGAGTTAAAGTCTTTATCAAAAGAACTAAAGAAATGCGTTATGATTTCATAGAAAAATACTAAGCAAGGAAACAGAAACAGCAGGATAACCTTAGAAAGCACAATAGGCTTTCAGAAAAACTTTTTTACTTCTTTTATTCCTAAGGACAATTAGAAAAAAATGAAGACTGCTCTAAACCAGACATTGCTGGTGCACAAAAATACCTGCAGCTACCCTGGCCTTTAGGAACAGCAGAACATCTGAAAAATGCACACCACCCTCAGGCACTATCTAAAGGCATCTCCAGATCCAGAACCTCCTCTCCCATGAGGCAAACACCTACTTGTCCATCTGCTTCATCACAAAACCTCTCCAAACATTCAAGCAGCTCCTATTGTACCCTCCTAATAACCCACCACCCAAAGGGACCTGTGCAGGAGAGCTGGGTCCACACACATCACCCAAAATAAAACAGACCACATTACGTAACACACTCCTACAGAATTATAAACACCTGAATAAGTGCCTCTGCCTGTCTGAAGGGCTGCACACCAGCTCTCTCTTGGTCAAACGACCTGCAGGCAGGAAGCTTTCTCAAGTCCAAAGTCAGTTTGCAATCCCACCTTCAGCTGGAGCCTGGATAATCTGTTTCTCCGAGTATTAAAGAAAAGAACCAAAACAAACAAAAAAAAAAACTCCACCTACATAATTTCCCCCTTGTAATACTCAGTTTACATGTACAAACCAGAAGAGCTGTCACTTCTTTAGTTTTAAAAGCTTTAAGAAGCAAAATTAGCTATTCTAAGCTACCTGCAAAGCAAGAAGTGCAACTGAAAAACATCAGAGGGGTACTATCCATGACTCTTCAAAGTGTTGGAAGTTTCCAGAAGGCATTATAGGGATACAGTCAACATCCTCAGCACATTCCAACACAAGAATTTCAAGGACTTCAAGGGGCCAAGACAAAGGTAATTTTTCTGTGGCAAGAAGATTATTGCAAGAGTTGTACCCAGGCTAATTAAAGGGTTTGGAAGCAAGGCTTGCTTACCCTCTGTATTGCTGAGAGGTGATGCTCTGAAAACAGCTTTTACTACAGGGAATCTTGTCAGCCTTGTTTCAAAATAATGACCCTTATTTTTCCATCTGTCAGTTTCATTTCTTTCTCAAACTGGCATTCAAAAATATAGCTCTTCCTTGGGGGAGGAACATAACAAAAACATAGCTTGAAATACAGGAGTAGATTCTCAACAGATACACATCATGAGGAGTCAATAAAATTATGTTAATTTATGCCAAATGAAACCTAACCAAGATTTCTCTCCTTCAAGATGAGGCTGGGACGATTATGGTCACTTACAGCAAATGCTAACCCTCATCACACAGGGCACAGGAGCTCGTTCCCATGCCTAGGGAATGGCACCCAGCAAACACATCTGTTAGCAGGAGGAGGACTCAGTTCAGCACACTGATGTAGCAACGTCACTGGCTGACCTATTCTGCCCAGCACACAATGGAGAGTTGTTCATTTTTCTTTTCAATGAAACACTATGCAAGTGTTGATTTAATGGTTCATTCATCAACTCCTCTGAATATTAAGCAATTCATTTTGACTTAATTTGAACAATTCAATTTCACCCATCCTTTCTCCCCTTGAAAAATGTGAATTACTGCCCAGGGAGAAGCTGCTTTAAAAGTTGACTTAACAGGAAGCACTTAGCTCCACGGGCTTTATACCCTTTCATAGCCTGATATATATTTATACCAGAGTTTCTTCTTTTCTATTACATATTACACCTGAAATTTACAAATGCTAAAGCAAATACACTTCAAACATTCTTAACACTGCAGCCCAAAAGGCATCTTCTACATTAGCTACTCCCTAAGAAGACCACCAGAAAACAAAGTGCATCGTCAACAACCAACAACCCTGCAAAATTCTGCAACACCCGGGGAAAGAAGCCTCTCATTGAAAACCCCTTACTTTTCTTTGAAAGTTTGCATTACTGGATACATTCTCCCAACAGGGGCAAAGCACCGATCCACGCAGGAAGCACTGGAGCTTCAGTCTCACCTGTAAGCAGCACCTGGCACCTCCGAGTCCGCATCCCGCGGGGCTCCCACCGCTCCGCAGCCGCGCTCAGCCCCGCGGCTCCCGGGACGCGGCCGGGCTGCAGGGAACCCTCCCGGCACCAGAGGCACCGCACCTGTTGGTCCGCAGCATCCCCCGCGGCTCCCGCCGCTTTTCCCCGACCCAGCCCGACCGGTGCCCGTTTTCAGCTGCTGCTCGCAGGTGCCGGAGCCCCTCTCCGCAGCTCCCCCGCACGCCGCTGCCAACACAGCCCGGCAGCCCCAGCCCGAGGGTCCCTTCCCGAGTCCCTTCCCCACGGGTGCCTCGCCCCGCTCAGACACCGAGCATCCCCGCAAAGCTCAGCAGAGCCTTCCAGAGGGCCGGGCTGCCAAGAGACACTTTTCCCTCCGGGAATGCCACCACGGAGCCACCGCGCTGCGAGGGAGGGGGCGATGCGAAGGAGCGATGTGAAGAAGCGATGCGAAAG
Organism: Anthoscopus minutus; assembly: GCA_013399455.1. Lineage (NCBI taxonomy): Eukaryota > Metazoa > Chordata > Aves > Passeriformes > Paridae > Anthoscopus > Anthoscopus minutus. The sequence goes on from VWYI01013654.1 coordinate 68,559, forward strand.
AGCGATGTGAAGGAAGGATGTGAAGGAGGGATGCGAAAGAGCGACGCGAAGGAGCGATGTGAAGGAGTGATGCGCGACTCGCCGGGGCGCGGGGAGCACCCCATGGGCCGCGTCTCCCCGCGAAGGGCAGCGCCGGGCAGAGCCCGAAACTCCGCCAAGTGGGAGCGCGGGGCCGGCCCGCAGCGGCACTCACCGGGCCGGGGGCGGGCTCGGCCCCTCGGGAGATCTCACCGGGGCGGGCTCGGCCCCTCAGGAGATCATGCCGGCGGAGCGCGGGGCCGGCGGCGNCTTTTCCCTGCTTCTCGCCGTTCATCCCCCTTTTCTTTCACCTCACTTTTCTTCTTTTTTCTCCCTTTTCACACCGCTGTTTTTCCTTTTCCTCATTTCTTCCCTTCTCGCCATTCCCTCCCATTTTCCCATCGCTGGTTTTCCTGCCGCCTTTCCCTTTTTCCTGCCGCTTTCCCGTTTTTCAACCACTTCCCCCATTTCCCCCTGCTGTTCTTGGAATGACAGAGTCGTTCAGGTATGAAAAGACCTTTAGGATCAAGATCATCAAAGCCAGCCGCTACCCCAGCACTACCAAGCCCAGGGCTAAGCCGTGTCCCGAAGTACCACATCTGCACATCCCTGAAATACCTCCAGGGATGCCGGCCCCGCCGCTTCCCTGGGCAATCTGTTCCAGTGCTTGGTAATCCTTTCTGTGAAGAATTTTTTTCTTGTATCCTATCAAACCTGCCCTGTCGCAAGTTGAGGCTGCTTCCTCTTACTGCTTGTTCCTTGGGAGATGAGGCAAAGCCCCACCTGGCTTCAGCCTTTCAGGTAGTTGTAGAAATCTATAACATCTCTTGTGAGCCTCCTAACACCCCCAGCTCCTCATAAGATTTGTACTCTAGGCCCTTCACCAGCTTCACTGCCCTACTATGGCTGCTTTCTCCATTCCTCTTTTTTTTTATTGTTTTTTTGTCCTCCTTCTTCTTTTTTGTTTTCCATCCATCTCCCTACCAAAGCATTTTAGCAAAGCAGGTTGTGCCCAGCAGCCCGGTGGCAGCCTGCCCACCGAGGGTGGTACAAAGGCTACAGCAGCATCACAGCTCCTTTTCCCTTGGACTTTCATTTGTTGGAGAGGGAATCAGTGGAAATGGGTTTTTTGTACTCTAAAAGGTTGGTTGTTTTGCAACCATATGCAAATGCTTCGGTTCTAGCAGATGGAAATGAGCATTTTCCTTCTATGTTTTACTCTGGAGCTCATTATCAAGGTAGAAAGAGTTTGCAATAAGCTCAGTAGCTACTGACTAGTGGCTGCTAGGACAGATTGAACTTGTGTTCAAGTAGAACTTCCCATCACACGTCCACTTGCTGCTCTTTCCTTCCCTCTATAGGCCTGGAACTCTCCCTTCCCTTAAAATTCCTGTGAAGTGCTGGGTTTGGTTCATTGAAGGTCTGTAAAATCATTTCCCAACTAAAGAACAGAGACCATCTACACCAGAGCCTCTACAAGTGCACTCCTTCCACGTGTTGTACATTATATACAAAATGTATATGCAAAAAAATAATTCATCTTATCTCCAGGTTAAAAAAAAATACTGAAGAAGTATGACAGACCAAAATAAAACTAAAGCACATCAGCAAAACTGGCAAGTATCCAGCACTGTAAATTTTATTAAGTTACTTTATCAAGCAACAAATTTGACTTATGGCTCTTCATTTTCTTTTCTGTTATCCTTTAATTTTAGTACTTCCCTTTTTTAGTACTTGTTAAATGGTGGTGTCTTTTGCTTGCGCTGATTTGCAAGTGGATTCAGTTGGCCAGCAATGGCGGGGAATGCTAATTCCATTTAGTTACTGGAAAAAAGCAATAAAAAAAAAATGTTTCCCTAAGGCCTCAGCCCACAGTGATGAAAAATCCAGACCAACAAACATATTTTGTTAAAATCAGTCTTATGTGTCCTGTCTTATCTCACAGAAAAATAAAAGTAGAAAAACAGTCCACTAAGCAAACTGAGATATAAATGCTGGACCCTTCCCAGCTCTAGTAGCTTTAGCCCAAATATGTCCCCAAGCTGGGCAGTGACAGTGCGTACCCCAGAAGTGGGCAAGCCCTAATCACATTTCAGATGTGCCACATACAGCCATAGCTAAGATTATTTAAAGTTATGGGGTCAGTGACAGCAGCAGCTGCTGCTCCTGACCTCAAGGGAATCACAGTCCTGGGTTAACACAAACTCCTGTCCCTCCGTTTCGCACTGGGGCTTACTGGGATATGAGTGGTTCTTGGAGCTGCTGCAAAGGGTTCCCAGTGCTGAGCTGACCACGGGCAGGAGTGTGCTGCAGGGCCGGAGGGAAATGCAGCACAGGCAAAGATAAAATAACTGTTCCTCTTAGAGATTACTCAACTTATTTTCCCTGCCTTTAGAAAGGAACAGCTGCTACTCAGGTTTGCCAGCACCCAGAACTCAAAAACTGTGAGTGAGAGACTCAGAAATAGGATGATTGTCTGTAAAACAGTCTGATGTTGAGGGGAAAAAAAAAGCCTCTTTTCATTTGGCCTGTGATTGCTAAGTCTGAAGAGATCCTTTTTTTTAAGCTTTTTGCTTGGTCTTTGAGGAGCAGAGATCCACTCTTTTTTATTTTCCCCCTTTTTTAAATGAATGCTGGGATTCTAACATAATCAACTAATTCCAGAAGCTGAGGCTTCAAGATAAAAAGAAAAGTATACCATGTCACAAAGCTCACAATGCAATCTCATTGCATTGGCTTTGGCAGCGGTTCACTTGGCTCTGGAAATAATAAAGTGGGAGACTGAAATGACAAACAAACCAGAGATCCAAACCCATGTACCACCAGGGAATGCTAAGCAGATGGCCAGGAAAAGACCAGCCCAAGGAATTGCTACAGTCTTTGCAGAGGATTACTGACAGCGCCCACCGTGGTGGCCTCCCTATGAGAAGGCATGGTTTGCATCTTGATGTCCTCAATGTCCTTGTAAAGAATTAAGAGGAAAAAACAAGCCAGAAAGACCTCACAAATGCAAATCATTTGTGCACCTTCTCACAGCAAATAGGGAGATCCAAGGGCGTTGGAGAAGCCATGGAAGGGTCAGAACCAACACTATATTTCTGTGGCATTTTAGGCCTACCTTGCTGGAGTTGTTTATTGAGCTATCACCAAGCTATCACTGGTGTGTGCTTTCAGGGAGGATGCCTTCAGCATGCTGCTACTGACACGTCTGCTCTGTTTCAATATGCCATAATATTATTTTGTCAAGAGAATTTATTTAAAAGAAGTTGCAAAATTAAGTCTGTGTAAAACAGGAGCTGGCACAATGGAAATGAGATTTTGGGATGCCCCATAAGTACAAAAGTGTGAGCATGTGAAATCTCATGTAGCAATTCATTTCCAGAAAGAGAAAAAAAAGCCTTAAATTATATTATCTTCTGTCATATCCAGACTGCTCAGCAGAGAAAACCACGTGAACATCAACTGTGGCTATTTGAACCAAGCAATGTGGTAAAACCCCTGCAGAGCTCCATCAAGACCGATCCTTTCTGCTTATCCTCATCAATACATTGCTTTACTGGAAAAGAAAACAGTTCTTGTGGAACAGGTTTCAGACTGCCAACCCCAGCAGATTCTCTGTGCTGCCAAGTAGGATTTGTTTTTAGTCTATGTCCATCCTCAGCATTTAGCCAAGCTGACCTGTCCTCGTGCTTCTCAGCTGCTTTCTTCAATTTTCACTCTTCTTACCAATCTAAAAATGCAGTGTTTAACACTGATTAAACCCTACGTGCTCTCCTCACAGGGATCAGGATTTTGAACTCAGTAAGAAAAGTTTTTCAACAAGCATCTGGAGCTAAATCCTACCCACCATATTTGTGGGTGTTGCCCCATTACCTGCTGGTTTGCAATAAGCAGGATTTAATCATTTGGGGATGACAGTGAATTACAGCCCCTCGTGCAGCAGCACAGCACTCCCATCCCGCTCTCCCAGCCCGTCTGCTCACAGGCTGGTGCATCACTGGAGCACAGCCAGGCAGCCATGGAAATGCACTGAGTGAATTAGGTCTTCCTTCCCTATCAGCTAATAAAGATAATTACAAAGGCCAGCATATATTCATTTGGGTTCTGTCCTTTTCCCACTCAAATTAATGTTGGTTTTGCCACTGATGCTGATTTCAGGAGAAACTGGCCCAACATCAGGGAGCTAAAATTAGATTGTTTCTGCCATCTTGCCTATAGCAGCCAAGGGAACTACCAGCCTAGCCAGGAATCAGCACTAACTCAAGGAAGAGCCAGGTGTCCTGGGATTGACTCTGATGGGCTCCAACACCTCCTGCAGGAGCTCAGACCATGAGACCCCACGATGGCCCAAGTGCCACCTCCACCCCACAGCACTGCAGCCAGGCCCCTGGCTGTGCTCACCCCTCTGGAATTCATTTGCCAAAACCAGCACGAAATGAGGGCAGAGGAGGAGACACACAGAGAAAATCCTTATCCCCTGGGGGCTCAAAGTCAGGGGATGGCAGCTCTTGGTGAGAATGCCCACACGTGCTCACACCTGTGTGTGGCACAGCGCTGGCCTCAGACACTCCCTGTGGGGCTGTTGGATTTTTATCCCTTCTCCACAACATCAAAATTGCTTGTTTTCAATATTGGTGATGCCACTCGAAAAAGTCAGGGGAAATCCATCACAGCCTGTGAGGTTATTGTGGTGTAACAAGCAGCCCTTGTACCTCATTTTTCAGCAGTGTGACTCGGCCCTTACAACTCCTTTCCTGTGCTGCACAGAGGCAGTGGCTCAAAGCAAAGCTTGGTGGGCTTTTCTGCAGCCCAGCTGCTCAGGATCTCTGCATGGATATGCACATGTAAATATAATATATATACAGTTATCCTTCATAGTTTTCCTTTGGAAACAGTATTTTCCTTTTGGCCAGTTGTCTATCCACAATGTGCCTGAGCACAGAGACACACAGACATTTAGCAGTAAGGCTGAAGAAATTAAAAACCTCCTCAGCCACACTCCCATGGAGCGCCCAGAGCACCCTGATTTGCACACCCCTTGGAAATACAAACAGTTCCTCTCCTCAAATTCTGCTGCTACAATAACTTTGCAGACAACTTTGCTTACTGGACTTGCTTCATGGTGGGAGTAACTACCAGCAATAGCTCGCCTGCTCCTCGGAGCAGAGTCACATGCTGGGATTGCTCATATGCCATTCAGATTCTCTAACAACTGAGAGAAAGAGAAAAAGGGAGGGGGGGAAAAAGGCAGCTATTTCTAACAGAGACACGTTCCCCTGTTGCCTCTGGCTCCACTGCAAATGCTATTACACTGATTTCTAACTGGTCAATCCCTACCCTGTTTCCATAAACACAGAAGACGACTGTTTGTAACTCCAAAGTCCCTGCCAAGGCAAGCTTGACATGGGAGGAAAGTAAAAAAAAAAAAAAAACAAGAAAAGAAAAAAGAAGGAATGGCAGATTAAACAGATCAACTCTGACTCTTACCTACCTTCAGAAGCAGACTTCGTTCAAAGCCCAGAAATACTTTTACTTTGCTGTAAGTCTGAGCTATTTTTAGGTTCCCTCTGGGATGCCATATAGGGAGAGCAGCCCCCTCCCTATCATTACTAATCTGCTGAACATATCAGCAGGACACCTGCTGCTGGTGAGTCATGTTTTGTGTGCAGCTAATGGTATATATATAGGCAACATATAAAGACAATTACTTATTTCCCTACCTACCCCATGTGCTGTTTGTTGCTCTAAGCAAATCAAATCACTGCAATGAAGACAGTGTAAAGACAAATCCACGGGAAAAATTCATGTTCAGTTTCAGACCAGAAGCTCTACAAGTGCACAGCACAATGATGCTGTTTGTTTTTGTGGTGTGTAAACCTGCGTGTGTACACGTCTGTGCACTTTTGCACGTGCACAGAGCAATTGTGCTTTTAGAAGCTCTTGGTCTGGTATATGCAAACCAGTGTTTTCACTGAAAACAGGAATGGAAATTCAATCATTCAAATTCTAAAGCTCCATCCCCAACCTGTCTTCCCATAGTTTCTCACAGCAAGAGAGAATGAGCATGGAAAAGAGGCATGTGTAGGGAAAACTCAGGTTTATGACCTCCAGCATGGAGAAACCTACCACTTGGTCCCTATATAAGCTTTCAGATAGGAGGCAGAAGTAGCTTTGTGGCTGTGGAGTGGATGTTAAACATCAGCTCTGTTCTCATTTGTTTGCTTCACAGCCTTTACTTGCAGTGACAAACAGATCTGTAGGACAGCCCCTGCTCGGTGCTGGGAGCCTGATTTAGCTCTGGCCCTCAAGCCGTGCATTTCACTGTTATGGGCTTCGCTTTCAAACTTTTGAGAGCTGGAGTAAAGCACTGCTAGGTTTGGCTTTGTGATCTCTGGAAGATGTCTCTTTTATTCCTTCCTCCCCTCTTCCTCCCCTGTATTATTATTACTATTATTTTCAAAATGTGAACTTTTTGTTGTCCCTGTCTTTGGAGAAAGCACTGTCCTAATCTCCTGCCTCGGGCAATACTCCATTTGTGGTGGATACACACCATTCCTAACCTCAACTCACCCTACTGTCCTTAAATTCTACACCACTCTTCTTATTAAAGACAATGCTAAAATATCCACTGACCAGTGGAAGTAGGGTGGACACTTACAGAAGGCGTGGCAATATCTCACAATAACTTGAATAATTGACTAATAACATCCAGAATCAGCAGAAAGCACTGCAAGCCACACCCTGACTGATAAAACCACATAAACTTGTATCTTCCCTCCGAAAGTATCCAATTAAAAACTTCCTGTAGGTTTGTTTATAAAGCCATCATATTGAACATGCTGCAGGAGAATGCTTTTAAAATATATATAGAGAAGATATCTCTGTTCCCAGGGAACTGTGTAGATTTTCAAACACATTTCTTTAGGACCTTGCTTCCCCCCGTCCCATCCCCTTCTCCTGTTGAACTGGATGAGGGATGGTAGAAAATTAAAAATCTCTCCCAGCCTGCAAAGTTACCCTTCTCCAAGAGAGGCTGGACTAGGCAGCAGCAAATGGCCAAATTTTACTTCTTTGAGCAATGTAGGAACATATGCTGCATAAAATCCCTCAAAAGATGAATGAAGATACTAAAACATTGCATTTATATATGTTTTAGGCTCTCTAAACAGAGTTCAGAATTATCTTTCAAGCCCAGTAACTTAAAACAACCTCTGTCAGATCAACATCTTGCCACTTAAAAACGACCATCAATCAAATCCTGAATGTTTGGGGAAAGGCAATGTGCCCCAAATATCAGCCTCGAGTCTTGTCCACCAAATAAAGATACTAAGAAAGCAATCCACGGGTTCTTTCCTTTCTGTATCCAGCTGCTTCTCTGAGTTCTGCTGTGGCAGAAGCAGCAGGATCTGAGGCAGACAGACCCTGCAGCATTCCCATTTTCCTCAGGAGTGTGCCCATGACCCACAGGCTCTGTGATCCTCTATCCTCCCCTAGTGCCCAGAGCATGCTGAGGGTATTGAACCTGCCGAGCCTTGTGGCTCAGCACAGCTGCAGCTCTGGCTTTGTGCTTCTGGCTTTGTCCTCTCAGGTGCCAAAATCCATCCAAACCCCCCTTCTCACTCGCCTCCACCTCAGGAGGACAGAAGTAACCAGCTGCAGTGGGGACAGTGAGGGTGAGCTCTCCCCTGCCATTTCTCCAACAGCCTGAGCATGCCATCCTCATATCAACTAACACAGCACTTTTATCTATCTGCTAAACAAAAATGTAGAAGTATAAGGTGGGGGGGGGAAAAATCCCAAACTCCTTGGCATGTCTGCCTTGAATCCCAATTGGTAAAGAGTTGTTTGCCTTAATTCTAAATGTATTTAGAATGTGGAGCATATATTTCCAAAGGATGTTTTGTATTTACAGCGTGTCTGTCTGGTTATACTGCTGCAATGTAATTGTTCTCCTGCTGAGAATTATAGCAGGGAAGTTACTCTGGGTACGATTACAGCTCTTTATGGTTCTGCTTTGGAATTTAGGGGCTTCTGTGCACCACTCCCTCCTCCCTGCTTAGAGGCACTGGCCTTGCAGCACCCTGTGACACTGCCAGTGACGTGACAAGAGGATGCATTTGGGGTTTAGTTGCTAGAAATGGGTAAGTCACTGCAGGAATGGAACAAGGGGAAATCTGTAACAAATCTAGGCTGAGGCTGGAGCAGGGTCAATCTAAGACAAAACTTTTCTTAGTCTCTGCCTGGGGAAGAGTAAAGGTAGCAATTCCTGCCTGGTAGGGATTTGGGGGTGAGAGCACTGCAGAATTTGTATCTAAACGTTTGTTGATCGTTTGGGGGTTTTTTGTTGTTGGGGTTGTTTGGGGTGGTTTTTTGTTTGGGTTTTTTGTTTTGTTTTGTTTTGTTTTTTCACAAAAAGAGTTATGTCCAGGGTGGGTAACAGCTGAAGAGCAGGGAGACATTCACTCCTGAGAACAGGCACAGCACAAGGTCAGTTTTAATATCTGACACAGAGCATTGCAGCATGGGTAAGATACAGACACAGCTGGCACAAGCTGTGGTGAGTTCATCCACTGCTTCCTGATGGGAAACACTTCTTGACACATTTCATAACAATAGTTGTTCCTTTTGCCTCCAAATCTTTAAGGCTTGATACTGGAATCAGGTTTGCACCATAAATCTCTTCCTTCTATCAAACCATTGCCTGTTGCTGCAGATCCTTCTGAGCAGAGAGCAGAGTCCCAGCTGTGCTGCAGCCACCCAAGACAGCCTCGATATTAGTTCAACACAAAGCATGTGGATGGCAGTGGAGCAATTCCAGCACCTGAGGAATCCTGGCAAGCCTCTGCAGGGCAGGGCAGAGCACTCTGGGGCAGCCCTGTTGCTCTCCTGCCCAGATGGTGCAGCTGCAGGAACAAATGTCCTCCTTTGCGGAGCAGCACCGTGTGCTTCGGAACAAAATGTCAATGAGCTTTCCAGATTAAAACATTAAAAATGTATGAACAACAACTGCCACACACAAGGAAGCTAATAACAGTGGGAGAGCTTTTTCTTTTGAGATCAGGTCAGGCTGTTTTTAATATCACTGTGTTCATCCCTGGTTATAGTGTCAACAAGTTGAACACCAGGAAGACTCATTAGATCTTCCTGTGACCTTGTAACAGACCAGTGTATTTTATTCAGCTATTTCCAATCGAACAGAGCTGTAAGTCCCAGAAAAATTCAATAGTGGAGAATACCAGCATGTCTTTCTCTGGTGCCATCAGAAAGCAAAAGAATTCTCTTATTTTGTTCTCTTGATTATGTGCTCCAATGACTAAAATAACTTCCCAGTTAAAGTAAAATAAACCCCAAAAATCCCTCACCAAGCCCACACCTTATTTAATAATACCTGTTTCACCTTTCAGATATGGGCTCTTCTTTTATTTTTCTCTTCTTTTAGGACAGAGTTATTTTGTTCTCAGAACAGACTCATGCACCAAAAAATAAAAAAACAACCCCAAAAATCACCTCAGACCATTTTTTGGTCTATGAAACACACTGAACCTTTCAGGCCTCCTATTGTAAAACATTTCCTCATACCCTCAAATAATTTTAGCCTTTCTTTCCTACCCATTCTCCAACTTTCTCATGTCCTTACGAAGTTTTGACTCAATTTTGAGCAATTTTGCTACTTGAGACCTGGTTTTAGCGGCGCTGCAATAAAAGTAAAATCACCTCTTTCCCTGTTATTCAGTACTCCCTTGTTTATATATTTAAAGGCCACATAAATTCCCTTTGTCAGGCCATTGCAGCAGGATCGATGTGCAGAGGCTTCTTGGATCACTGCCCCCTTCATCCCATGAGTGCTCCCCGTGCTCCAGCCTGCAGGGCTGTGCCCTTGCACGGGCCTGATGGATCCCCCATCCCCTTTACCAAGTTCACCTTCCCCAGTGCCAGCTTCCTTTCCTTTTTGCTGCCTTCCATCCTCTAGTTCTTAGTGCCTTGCAAAAATTTTTCATTTTGTGTTTTGCTGTAGGCCACTGATACAAACAACAGAGAGCTTTGTTGTTTAACCCTAATGTGCCCCAGAAACCACAGGTCCATTTAATCCTGATTCTCCATCAACAGCCACTCCTTGAGCCCTGCCAGGCACGTCGTTATCCATTTAGTGCATATTCTAATGTTCCTGAATGGTGCTAATGTTTAATCAGCATGCCATTCACTGCCAAGTCAAACACCTCACAAAGTCTAAATGCACTACGTTTGTACAATTATTTTTGTCAACCAGACTTGTAATATAATCAGAGAGTAAAAATTAGATCTCTTTGATAAAGTTTGCCACAAAACCATGTTGTTTAGACTACTTACTAATTTACTTTTGCATCAGCTTCTGAATTATTTAACACAAAATGATTGCAAACTAACCAGCCTTGAGTCTTAGGAAATGCTTCTTCATAACAAGCTTCTCTTTGAAATCAATATAGGCACATTTCATACCACCCTGTGAGCATTAACTCAGTCACAAGGCAGCTCTTGACTTCCAGGGAGACAGGACTGAATTTGCTCCCTTTTGGAAGGTTTCACAGATAATTTGGGCTTAGATGGGACCAGAGGCCTGACCCAGGGCTGCAGTATCCAGTTCCATTTACTACTCCTTCACATGTGACCTGCTTAAAAAGCCTCACTAGTACTTGTCAGGCAATCAGACAAACAAACCCAAAAATCTTCAATATAAATTTCTTTGCAAAATCTCAGAAATAGCTTTACCAGAATAGAACAACTGGGACTTGGGGCATTTGTGCACCATTCTGGCAGCACACTGCTGCACATCAGCTTCTGATTTAGGGCCCCAGATAAATCTGCTCTTTTAACTACATTGGTACAAAGCTAGAGCTGTTATTCTATGGGTTGAAGGGTGATCATATTTAGGAAAGGAGCCAGCTACCAAGAGGATTTTTATGCAGGTTTCTGTGTAAAGTCCATTCACAAAGGAAAAAAATGTCTTTGCACCAAAATTCACCTTTGTACCAAAATCCAGCCCAGGTTATTTGAAGGAGCCTAAAAGTATCTAAGAGCCTCATTCCCCTTGCCCATTCCATGCCTTGCTCATTTAAACCACTTCATTTTGTCCTGCTGGAACCACTGTTGCCTACTTCATCAAACAACAAGGAAACCTCAAGGAATTCAGTGGAGAGCTGTGAGTTTTGTACATAAAGACATGACGGCTTCTCCGTGCTCCTGCTGTTATTCAGAAATCATGCAAAATGAAGCTGAGGCAGTGAGCAAAGTACAAACCTGAAGCCTTTATACCTCCTGAGCACAGCTCATTTGCTCTGCTGTCAGTAACTCAAAGCCCCAATGAAAAGAGGAGGGGGAAAAAAGGAAGACATAAAAGAAAAGGAGTAATTATATGCAAGTCACTAGACTTATCACTTAGCTTTTGGCAAAATATTGACTCCTGAATGATCTTTGTCAAATCTCATAAAAAACAGCCTCCAGGTGATGAATCTTGCCACAGGCATTAAATGGGGTGCTGCTGGGAAAGGAAGAGGAGGAAAATTGAAAAGAAGGCTTAATTTTAATTATGTAAACTACCTGTGCCTGTATTTGCTCACAACTCTCACAATCTGGAAAAGCAGGATGCTCGAGGGCTTGATTTTTGCTCATTTTAAATATTCATGACATTTAAAATATCTCCTGAGCTGGGCTTGGTGGACCTGATGGGCTGAACCAGCCCTGGCATCCCCTGCCCTGAGCAGCCTCACAGGCAGCACCTCAGGGTGTTCAGCCAAAACCAGATCAGAGCAGAAAACTTACAGTGAAGGCTCTGCTGGGACCCCTTAGAAGGCTCTGCTGAGAGCCTTATTGATTTCAGGAGGGAGATGGATGAATGTGCAGCATGTCTGTATCAGCAACCCAGGCATTTTGGACTGGTTTTGCGTGCTGACATTTCACCATGACTTGGGTTTTTGCATAGCCTTTAACCCAACTGTTGAAGTCAGGAGGGACAGCACTACAAGGGCTGAGCAGTGGGGAGGAAGAAGAAGAAAGTATTTGTTATCTACAGCAATAATTTATCATTTACAGACAGTGCAGCAGGATAAAGGATAGTCTCATGGATAAAGAATTAATTTGAAACTAGGAGAAATGGGTCTGTCCCAGTCTTGGACATGCCAAATAGAAATAGAAATAGAAATATAAAATAGAAAAACTGCTAAAGTATTCCCTGCCCAGCTGTGGTCAGCAGGGCAGTCCATGCCACAGTCCATAGAATCCTGAAAGAACCCCAGTTAAAATTCCAAGGAATAAATCAGCACTATATATAGAAACCTGGTTTTTTCATCATTAAAATAGTGCCATAAGCAATGCTGAGATATTCCACACACAGTCTGCCATTTCCAGTTTCCCTCTAATCACTTATCAACATTAATTCAGCATTAACTTAGGACCCAGTTTCTTCACCTTACTCATGCTGGCATCAGGCAATCCACCCATAGTCTCTCCCTCAGACTCCTTTTTTTTGGAAGTGATTTTTAAAAATCACTTAAAGTGATTTAAGAATACTCCTAAATGTCAGCTGCAGGCAGGAGAAGACAGTTATTGGTCTGGGTTTAGAGAGAATTTTTGGCTCAGTTTCTTCTTCCTACCCTGCTCATCACTGATGTATTTTTAAATGAATCCTAAAATACACACCAGGAAACTCTATTAAATAAAAATCATGAATGGCATGCAGACTGTGCTATTACTGTGCATAAGAAGATAACAAGACTCAAGAGACTGCCCTTTACATTCTGCTGCTCTTGCTAACTGCAGATCTTGCCCAGCAAATGCACATGTTCCATGAAGGATAGGGAGTGCCACAAACCCTAAACAGTATGCCTGGAAAGAGGCTGGAGGAATAAGAGATTGCAGAGATAATAGGGATGCCATGAGCTGCATCTCCCTTAATTAACGAAGTGATTGGACATGCACAATCAGAGATCCCGAGCGCGTCGTTTGTGGGTTATCAGTGATATCAGACATCAGATGGAGCAGCCCTGGACTCCCCCTGCCAACAAACTGGAGGAAAGAATTAGAATTCTGAAAGCTTTTTAAAGCCAGACTCTCACCTCAAGACACAATAAAAGAAAAGCTTTTAGATCATTCCTGGCAGAGGAGTTGGAAAGCTGCCATGCTCAGACAGAGTAACTATGGTAATCCATATCAGGTTGCAGAAATCATCTTTAGCATAGTCTTTTAAGCCCTCCAAGAAGCTTTCTTCCTAATCTGCTTAAAAATAAAAAATAAAGGGTGTTTCAAGGTCAGACAGTACCAATAGTGGGATCAATGACACTGAAGGGGAACCAGGTTGAGGGTACATGTCCCTGAGCACCAACCACTGTCCCTGCAAGGAGAGCCAAGAGGCAGGAGCTGAGAGGGAGATGGATATCCCTGTCCTGAGCTCTGCACTGCCATCTGAGCTTGATCATCTGTCTCTGCAAAGACTGCACAATTAGGATGCACTGCTGAAAACCAAAGCTTAATTGCTTTGATGCTTAGGTGATTGAGAGCTGAATGCATTAGTATGTCAAAATTACTGAACACAAAGACCTTGATTCTGTTCTGTTCTGTGCCCATATAAGTGATGCCTTGAGTTCCCTTTCCTGGGCACGTGAGGATCACCAGAGCTTTACATGGCCAGGCTCAGCCCTCAGTGACACTTCAACTCTATTTAAATATTTGGGATCGCAGCATGCCTGGTCTGGAGGAATTTGATTCTATTGTTCACTTAGAAAATCTAATTCCATTATTTTGAAATTAGTTCAAAATTAAACTACTTAAATCCCCATGTTAGGTTAGCCCAGACTGTAGCTCTGCTTCCCCCTGTTGTGTGTGTGCAGAGCTTACACTATCATCTGTCCCATTCCCTGAGTATTCCTCAAGTATTTGGGGGATCCCTGCACCTCTCAGAACGCCCTTGAAATTAAAGGCAAATAAATATCATTTGGAGCTGGACCCAAAAACCATCAAGAAGAGCAAATGTGGCACAGGGGTGTTTGAGGAAAAAGACAACATATGATCAGTATAGAAAGTACTGCACAGAGAGATCCCATAAGGAAGACACATCAGACATCCCTGAGGCTCTGCTGCCTGCTGAGGCACACACCGGCTCTCCCTCCTTGCAAAGATGGAAACATCTCTGATGAGTCCAACACAGTGTCAAAACTGAAATCTCTTCCACATCAATCTCATGCTAAAGGGCCAAAATCTCTGAGATCAATCTCAGAGATAAGGTGTCTATCACTGAAAGCTTGTTCACACACACTCCTATTTTTTTTTCTTTGTTGTTTTTTTTTTATTTTGCTATTTCAGCTGACAGAAGCTGGTTTTTCCCTCTCCTTACACATGCAAAATGATTGTACTTACATGCACAAAGCTGAATGCTTATCTGGCTGGTTCATATGAATACAATAGAGAGCAAAGACTGTGTTTTAGCAGAAAAAATAAATATTTATCAGAAAAAAAAAAGCACAGCACGCAGGCAAAAAACCTCAGCAATAATAGATACAGCTTTGGAGATTATTTCAAGATCAGGGCTAATATCTCAGTTCCTCTTGTTTTGTGTTGCAAGGACAAGATGCTGAATTGCTGTGATTTTAGTAGTCCATAACTTAATTTTATTATGTTTGATCTAACAGTGCTAGGATATTTCTTGGGTATGTGCGAAACATTATGCTCATTATATATTAAGGTGGTTTTAGGTCTATTACTTGTCTGTAATTTGATTTTAGAATTTAGATCATTCTCCTGAACTGTCAGGTGCAGAAGCTGGGGGAATCTCTAAACTGCAATTTAGAAAGGAAAAAAGTAATTATGTGCAATCAGAGTCTCCAAGAAGTGGATTTTTATGGGACTGCAGAGCTACAGGCAAAGGACACTCAGTTATGTCCTCCCAACAGTTCAGAAAAAGCTACCAGCAGCACCCAGCATATAGCAGGGGACAATAATCTGAAGCTCAGGATGTGCCCAATATAATTTTTTCCTGCTATTTTTTATCTCTGCTACAATCTCAGACCGTTTTTGAGTGCACCATTCCAGTTCCTCATGCTGTGTCCCTGCTCCCTGGGAGGCAGTGGAGAACAAGGAGTGTTGGGCAGGAGCCTGGAGCATCTCCTGTGTCTGAGCTGCCACATGGAAGAGAGCAATGCCAAGCTGTGCTGAGGATGCCCTGGGAGAGGGTTTCCCTCAACTGCTGAGCCCACTTTGGGCTCTTTTCTTTAGGGTATAAACCAGCAAGTGGAACCAGTTTCACACTGGTATTTTCAAATGTTGAATTTGCACATGCAAAGTGGTGCCAGGCTTTGAGTTCTTTGCCTTTTTTTTTTGTCTTCTCCCTGGCTATTGACACAGGAAGAAGTAGGATATGCAGTAACTCATTCAATAAAAAGACCTAATAAATCTAGTTCATAAATTAAACCTGCAGTGAAGGCAGATCATTGCTCTTCACCATTTGCATAGCTCCCTGCTGGCCTGCCTGGCTGGGTTTTCTTTAGGGAGAATATTCACAGCCAGTCACCCAGTGTGCATATGTTGATTTTAAGACACTGAACTATATCATAAGAGTAGGTGTTGGCATTTATATATCTTCTGTAAATATTCCTGAGGATTATTTACTAAATCAAAACACTTCCCTTTT
Source organism: Anthoscopus minutus (assembly GCA_013399455.1). NCBI lineage: Eukaryota > Metazoa > Chordata > Aves > Passeriformes > Paridae > Anthoscopus > Anthoscopus minutus. The sequence goes on from VWYI01013654.1 coordinate 84,232, forward strand.
TTCCTTTTTTTTCTTTTCCCAGAGAGAAACCGTCTAGATGGATCACAGTGAACTTCAAGATTTGTGGATGGAAAAAAGAAAACTTAGAGCTCTCTTTTGGCAGGTGAACCCAGCAATGATGAATGATATATCCTCTCGTTGTATGACAAGAGCTGTTTTATTGAGGGCAGCCTAACAAGACTTTTACATTGCTGTCATTAGTTTTTCAGAGCACCTCGCCCCTGTTTGAATGGGAAATGGCCACGCAGATGCTCCTGAATCACAGAGTGGGTTTTGCAGAAGCTTTTGTCTACAAAAGCAAGTCTGAAGGCAGAAGTGCCTCTTTCATTTGTTGTGTTATCTGCTCCCCTTTACCTCAACTCACCTTTACTTTCCCCTTCCCCTTCCCACACAGCAAGGAGACACCTGAGCAGCAGCAGGAGGAGCTGATGCCTGGTCTGAAAGCTGCTGGGAGCTGTGCCAGCAGCAGGCAGGAGGGAAAATAGAGATGGTGATTGCAGCTGTGAGGGTGGGACAGCACTGCCATGTGCTTGCTGCAGGCACTGCTCAGCACATGCAGAGTCTGCTGACAGCAAGCCACACTTCCCTCAGGAGAGAATGAAGAACAGCAGCTTTCTATTAGTGAATGCTGTGTATTTTACTCATCTGAACTTTCTTTAGCACCCACATTGGTGGGACATGCTTGTTAGGGTGGCTGAACCCTTCAGGAAGACCTGTGCATGCTCTCCATCTATTCCTTCCTGGGCCCAGGAGCACTTTGGGATGTGGCTATGCAACAGAGCAGTGCCTTGCTGCCCAGAAACTTCCCACAGACATCTCCAGTTCAGTCTCTGTGGTGGTGTCTGAGGAAGAGGGCAACACAGGCAGGAGTGCAGCCACACAGGATCCCCCTGCAAGCAGGTGAGTACAAACACATCCAGTGTTCTCGCACGCAGCCCCACAAAAACAAAGGGATTGAAAGCATGAGTGAGACTTTATGGATGTCTGCTGTTGGGATATGTCTCCTTCAGCTGTGATGGAAGGAGCTTGTGCTTTGGGAAAGAGATATAGGAGTTGCTGCAGACGCTTCTTGTATGCACATTTTCCACCTGGAAAATGTCTGTGAAGACAAGGTCTGCTACACCATGTGTCTGGCACAGGAGGGAGAAACAGATGGAGAGAGCATCTAAAACCTTTTGTTCTCCATAGCTAATAACCTGGAGCTCCTCTGATATCTAATATGTGTAGGTTGGCTTCACCTCCATGTGCCTGCTCTTCAGAGGAAAACCAGCCACACTTGTTGGTTGGCTGATATGAAAATGTGTGACTGTTTTACAAAGAGAAATGGATAAGCTCCTAAAACCATAGTGTCCTTTACAAAATGCTGTTTACAGCAGATCTGTCATGAACATCAGTAACTCACCAAGCCATTGTGGCACAATATAGCATTTTAGTGCCAGCGAAACTGGGACCGAAACCAGACATGTTTTGACACAAGTTTAGAAATTAGGAAAACCTTTTTTTTCTTTTTGTCAAAAAATCCCTCAAACATGTTGAGCTGTTCTAGTAGAAGACTGCAGTGCTTTTGAACAATGACTTTTCAGCACATCAACTCCTGCTCAAAATATAGCACTGGGCTTATTTGGACTTAAATAAAATTCTGAAATTATTATATGCCCCATGAAGGGGCTGTCCATTTCAATCTAGCTAAACAACAATACAATACTGCTGCTAGAAGAAATTTCCTTCCTGACTCCTGCAGAGTTTGCTGCACACTTTCAAATACTTGCTTTTATTATCCTTTTATTACCCTTAATTTACCATGCAAAGCTACAAATAAGAGTGGCCATAAAATTATCCATCCCTTGTTAAATAAAATGCAGCTGGAATACACACCCTCCTTTGATAGTGGATTCCAGAGGGAGACTTCACACTGTGTGAAGAATCACACTCTTACTCCCATCCATGGAAAGCTGGTAACACTGACTGACAGGAGGAAAGCAGAGCATCTTCACAGCTCTGACCCAAATTTACCCTTCAACAACTGGAACAAAAGTCTTTAGCTCCTACAAAGTCCTTGTTGGTGCTAGAGCCCATGGCTCATGGCAGTGAGACATAGACACCCGAGCAGATTTTTTAAAATGTTATCTTTCACCTTTAAGAGCTGCCATGGGAAGCCAAGATGTTCATTCAGACTGCACCTTGCAATTTCCTGTTCATAAGTCATCTGCTTCTCTATGACTTAGAGGGAATACAGATTTTTCTTGGGACATCAGGACTCAAGGGAATTACCTGTAGTTAAACATCTGATTAATGGCTCATTAAGAATCAGCAACAGTGTTTATTCAGCTCCTGTCTGAGTGTGGTTTTGCAATTATGTGCTTTTGAGACTGCAGGTGTGTGAAATATTCATAACCCAAATGGAAATATGATAGAAGAGCAGTTTACACTTACTCAAGGGCTAGGTATTCTGGATTATAAATATGAAACAGAAAAGAGCAGTTATTACTCTGCCCAGGAAGTACCCAGAACCTCACTAGATGCAGTACAGAAATATTAGGCACTAATATTTTCTGTCCCAAATCATTTATGCTAAATGGCAGACCCTTCTATCCTCATCCACTTCATCTGTGCTACAATTAGATGTGAGGCTTTCTTGTAAAAGCAACATTCATCATGGGATTGCTCATGTAATAACTACTGTACCTGAAGGGTCTGTGCTTTCTGGGGGAGAGGAGAGGAGAGGAGAGGAGAGGCATTCTATGCACAGATTACTCAAGAGCTTAATCAGCCCTTTCCTTCAAGTGGAGAAAGGTAACTTCTCTGTCAGAGTTTGAGTAGGCTGCCTTTAAGACATTGATCATGAACCGATATTGGTTGNAAGAGAAGAGAAGAGAAGAGAAGAGAAGAGAAGAGAAGAGAAGAGAAGAGAAGAGAAGAGAAGAGAAGAGAAGAGAAGAGAAGAGAAGAGAAGAGAAGAAGGGACTGGCAGCCCTTGGCTTGGTCTGTCTTTTAATTTATATTAAAATTAAAGTAGTGGAACTTTAATACTGCTTAATGGTGAATTGTTCATGGCCCTCCTCCTTTACCTGGCCCCAGAAGGATGTGGGGTTTGGATGCTCACTCCTGCATGTGATGCTCTTCTGCTGTTTGCTCCATCAGCTCCTGATCAACCACAATCACTGAGCAGCAGCAACAGGGTACCAGTAATTCTAAAATATTAAGTATTTAAAAAAATATGCAATCATAATGCTCTAGTTTGGAAGACAAAACAAGGAATGGAGAGCAGGAGGACGGATGAGAGATTGGTACCTGAGCAAATACTGAGACTCAAGAAGTCTTCCCATCGACCTCAGGTGGGGAAAAGCTCCTTCTAAAACAGTTAACTTCTCTTTGCTGTGGTTGCTGCTCTAAGCATCAAGCCTTCTCCAAAGCTGCTTCCCTTTTCTAATTTATTTTATGCTGTTGTTTTTTTAAAGAGGTCGTTTCAGAATTCCTCTGGGTCCCATGTGTACCGTGCTACCACCTTGCAGAGTCTCTCAGTGGTACCACACAACTCCGTATTAGTCACAGGAGAGCAGGAACGGATAGCCAGGCAGAAGCAAATCTAAAAGCAGCCAACCATCAAATGTGAGGAATGCAGGAGGCAGCTGACAGATGAAGGACTGTGCAGAGTCCCTAAATCCAAAGCACATTTCTGAAAGGGCACTTTTTTTTTTTTTTTAGGAGAAGTATTTCTAATAGTCTCTCTCCTCTGCAAAAGGGAAGGACTTATCTACTTGCCATCACTGATTGCCTGGTGTCAAGTGCTTTGCATTAGCCTAAAAGAACACAGTCGAGTGCTTCCAGATGGTGGGAGGCAGCAGGCAAGATGGTCAGGGCCAGGCAGTGCCTGCTCCCCACTGCAGGTCCGGGCACAGCCTGGCCCTGGAGGCTCCTGCAGGCAGCAGCTGCTCCTGCCCCCGCTCTGCCTTCCCTTCCCCAGGGGCAGCAAACACACAAATATGCTTCCTTCTTTTGCCTCCTGAGAGGAGCATCCTGACAGAGACACTGTGGGGTGAGGTGGGTTCTGGAGGGGACAGAAGAACCTCCAGGCAGTGACTGTACCAAGGAACCGACCACTTTGGGCTGAATGCTGCTAAGGGTTTTAGAAAGATGCCCAAACCCATCTAAAAATGTATTTAGTGTTGGGAAGTCCATCATGGTCTGCAGCAAGCTGCTCATTATTAAAACAATTTGCCTTTTTTTCTGTTCTGAGTGTTTCTCTCTCCAGTTGCTGGGCTCAGATCATGTTGTGATGTTCTCTGTGACACCCAAGGGTCCTCTGCTGCCAGAGTCTTCCTCAGTGCTTGTAAAACACCTCCCACCTCCTCTCAAAGAAACCAATGAACTGAACCCTTGTCCTATAAGCCAGGACTTCTAGGACATACACCATTCTTGTGATTTTTCTTTTTCAGAACCACTTTTAAATTTGTGACATTAGCAGCACAAAAAAGGTCTGCCTTTATTTCTCTGCATCATGGCGATATCTGCATGAGCTCATTCTTCTCCAGTTCACACATTCAAGGTTCCTATTTAATTTTTCAGCCACTGCAGGCAGCACACATTGAGGTGTTTATCATTTCAAAAACACAGTCACCTCAGCCAGTCAGCATGACCTATTTTCCTGGTTCCTGGACCTCATATATTTTGTCTTGTTCAAAGGACTCTGGTTGTTCATTGGATCCAGCTCACTCTGAAGAACTGATTTATTATCTGCTAATTTGCCAGTTTTTCTGTCATCTGTGATTTTTGTCTTAGAATTTGGATATTTTCTTCGAGATCATCGATAATGATGCTCTATGACACTGAAATAAAAATAGATTGCTGGTCAGCTGAAGAGAAGCAGCCACATTGAATGTGGGTTCCCTGCTCCCAGTTATTAAAATACCTGTAAAAGTGAAGGCCATCTTGAAGATACATTTAAAAAACTTTTGGAGGTCCTCTGAAATAGAGAAGGAGAGACTTGTACACCACTGCCAACAGAAACAAAGCTTAAATCTGTTGTGATTTAGTGTTTTGGTTTTTTTTGTTTTATTTTTTGGGTGGGGTTTTTTTTGGTGGGGTTTTTTGTTTGTTTTGGGTTTTTTGGGGGGGTTGGGGGGTTTTTTTGGTTGGTTTTTTTGTTGTTTATTTGTTTCTGGGGTTTTTTTAACAGCCTCTTTTTCATGAGAAAATACTTTTTAACTATGTCAGGGCTTTTGCATTCTGAAGGATAAGGACATAACAGGAAAGCCATCCCATTATTGTCCTGTTAACTCTTTCCTACTGCTGCCATATATGCAGCATGTCAGGGAGAAAATTTTCCTTTTTAAAATGTCTCTCATTCTGTCAAATTTGAGGAGAGCCGCTGTTTATGTTCAGTTGTCATTTCTAGCAAAATAAAGGAGAAAGTCTGACAAAAAAGAATCCCCTCCCAACCTTCCATCTTTTTCTCTGTTTGAAGCTATATGCTTGATAAGTTCTAGCAATATGAAGCTTCAAAAACCCATTTCCTTTAAGTTTGAACTAGAATAGTTTCCTATTATAATTTGAATACTGGTCAGGCTTTTCAATCTACTGCAGGGAGGCACTCAAGGATGTGCCAAATGTTAAATGTTAGCGTTATTTATTGTAGTATTGTCAGCGGTTTTTTTTTCTTGTCAAAATAGATCCATACAGAACAGTTCCCAACCCACAGAGCTGTGACGAAGCAGCAGCCTGAAAGTGGCTTTAGGGCACCAAGTTATTGGCAAAAATATCAAGTAACCCGAAATTCTTAACTTCCCTTTCACTATGAATGCCTTCTGCCACCTGGGATATCTATGATGTACTTCTAGGAAAGACCAGCTTTGAAACAGCTTGGGAAGAAGACAAGACTGAGAGGAGGATGTGTTCACACATTTGCTGGTAAGGGTTTTATCTTTCCAGGGTCCAAAGGAAGGCACAGAGAACCGAGCTGTGAAGAATCTCAGGGAAACCACATATTTAACTTTAGGTGTGCACTTGTACCCAGATAAATCAGGGTTCCTGGTGGCTTCTCTAAATCTCTTTACCACAGAGACTGGAGCTGCTCAGCCACTTGCAGTTCTCTTGTTGGCAGACAGCTTCTGAATACATGAGATCTTTCTATGACTGATACAGAGAAGGTCATATGCTTTTTCCTGAGCTCTGTGATTAATAGTGTCCAAGGCTTTAAAAATATATAGGAAGAGACAATAATTGTCAAGGTTTAGGTGTATGTCTAGTGAATTCATTGCTTCCTTCAGGAGACAATTTGCCATACCTCTGATGGAGTAAGACAGTCTTGTAAACAAAAGAAACTCTAATGAATACAACAGGGAGGGAATGAGGCTTTTGTCCCCATTGTCACATAAAATATCTCCCTTTTCCCTTCAGTGCAGGAATACTTATCCATACTATGTTTGAATCTCACCTAACAATAGCAGAAAACAGAATTATTTTGCAGAACTAAGACCAGTTTATAAAAGCAGGAGAGGTTCAGTCCGAGCATCATTAAAACTAGAGTTCAGTTCTCAGTCTCCAGCCTGTGATCCCCCAGGATAGGGACAACGCTGCCCTCGGTGTCACCCCCGAGTTGTTGAAGGCTTGTCCACTCCATGCCCAGGGAAGTCTGTTCCTGGGAAGCCCTTCTCCATTTCTTTCATCTAAAAACCTTCACCAGGAATCTGAGGTCTCGTCATTGTTGAGCACACAGAGCAGACCTGCCCTTCATTTCAGGGTTTCAAGCCAAAAAAGCCCACAACCTGTGCTCTAATTAGCAGCTCTGCCGACTTTTTCTGGACTGCAAAGGATTGAGGAGTCACAGCCAACCTTTGATTTAAAATCAAGAGAGTTACAGCCTGGTCTTCCTTTGAGAAGCAGCGATTTCTGCACTCCGGGACTCATTAGGGAGGAAGCTTCTACCACCATATATATACTTTATTAAAAGGCTGAACATTTTAATAGATGAGCTATTCCACCCAGATGCTCCATTCAACCCCTTCTCTCTGTGCCCACCAGAGATCTGTGGGGATGGGGCAGCTGCACCATTTCCCTGGTTCATCCAAGGGAATTTTATGCAGGAAAAAACCCACGCTGCAGTGAAGGTTACTTTGCTGGTTATGTAAGGGCTTGAGGTGGGGATTTTTTTGACTCCTTTGTTTCCAAGGCTTTTCAAAAATCCACAATAGGCCCAATTTAGCCCAGCCCTCCCTCCACTGAGTGCCTTGCAGTGACTGTGAGAGCAATTAAGCAGCATTATTCCCCAAGCTGTCTTCTCCTCAATTATGTTGGCAAACAAAGAGGCGTGACTGGGTAAGACCCTCTCTATTAAACAAACCAGCCCTACTTATTTTCACTTTGATCAGGGGAATGAAGTCAGCAGGGAACAGGGAAGGCAACACAGAACATTCTCTCTTGGACTTCTGAAGTTTACAAATGAAGAAAAAAACAAAAAGAGAGAGACAGAGAGAAAGAAAATAATGCTGATATGTAATTGGAAACTTAACCCATCCTTGGTGTGGAGCAGCACATACACCAGGCAGGACAGTGTTTGTACACATACCCCAGGGACTGGGAACTGGGCAGCCATTATAGTTAGCTTAATGAGAAACAAGCAGAAATTTCCACTGTCTAGCTTTCAAAATCCCACCTTTTTCAGAGAAGTCCATAACAGGATTATCTATTTTTTGTATCCATTTCTGTTTCAAGACATACCCTCAATTGCTGTGCCTCTACCTTATCTATTAAGTAAATAAAAGCCAAGGAATTATGATAAATTGAATGATGCCATTCTTTTATTGATCTAAATGTATAGTTAGTCTGCTAGATATAAACCAAGAATGTATTCCATGAAGTAATAGTGTATCCTCTTCCTTCTTTCAGATTTCAGCAACTGCCACATCCTTTGGGTTAGTTTTTTTTTTTAATTTGGCTTATTTGGGTGAAGATTTTTGACTGATCTGAGACAGAATTTTTTGACGGATCTGAGACAGAATTTTTTGATTGTGCTGAGACAGAATTTTTTGATTGTGCTGAGATAGAACAAATGTTGCCCCACATCACAGACACCCCATAACCTCTGCAGTCTCTGCTAGAAAAGCCAACTTTGTATTTCTCAGCTGATGAAACATTCAGCAGTGCCTGGGCAGGGAGGGTTACTATCAAACTCTCCCTACTGAGAGGTAAAGTGCATCACAGTGTTTCTATCAGCTATTTTGACATCACTTTTAAAACATTCTTGGTCTTGCTTGGAGCAGCCTAGAAGACAGGAGCTGTGCAGGCTCCTCAGGGTCCCTGGGATGCAGCGTGGGGAGCTGCAGCAGCTCCAGCAAAGCTGCACCACGTGGGAAACCTGCACATCTCCCTGGGCCAGCTCCCCAGCAATGTCTCCAGGATGTATGAACAGAGGCCTTGCTCCAGGGATTGTTTTTTATACATAAATTTAGTGTTTGCAAAAGCAGTGGATGCAGAGGAATGGGAACAGAAGCCACTTCCTTATCCACAGACCTGTGTCTTGAAGCATGGGAGGTTCTGATTGCTGGGGAGAGAGTGAGAGGAGATTAGAGCTCTTTATGTAAAAACTTTCTCAACCATTGCCTCATTTTAATCTCTTATTTATTACTGGTTGCAGCTGCTTATAAATTAGGCCAGTAAGTTGTCTGGAGCTCTTAATAGCACATTTCACTGCTGCTTTGAAAGATCATCTGTACAGTCAACAAAATAATATTAATGGGTCATTACTCCAGTAAAGCAAACCACTGAATGATAACAGCAGCAGCATTAACAGGATGGTGATAATGAACTCTTGGAACTTTTTTAGTGCTGGGTATCAAAACACTTTCCCAAGGAGATCAATATTTTTTACCCCATTTTATACCTGGAGAAACCGAGAAAAAGAATGTTATCTGGACTGTTGGACAGAAACACGAGCAGATGCTTGCAGCTAAAATCTGAAATGGATATTTCTCACAGGCCATATCTAGAGTTTTAATTTTAATTTGCTGTCCCCTTCTCTCTAAGTCTGAGCCCCTTCCAGCTCAAGGGAAAGCTTCTTTAAAGCAGGAGGAAAGGCTGTGGTTGCCCACTGCCACTGTCATGTCACTCCCCTTTGCTAGTTCATGCCTGCAGAATTTCATCTTTCTAGAGGTACTTTTCTCTAAAAGAGCTCCTAGAAGGTGCCCGAGAAGAATCTCATTTCCTAAAATTATGCTCTGTATACTACTGGTTTTTTTAAGGGCTTGCCTGAATTTATATGGGAAAACTAATCCAAAAATCCTCTGTGAACTTGCTCAGAATCAAAGTAGCCCAAAGTGATTTAAGCTGAGCTAATGAAGGCCTGACTGAGCTTCTCTGCTCAAAGCTTTCGATGCCATTTTAATCATCCACTTTATCACACCCTGAATTTTGGGCCAACAGCATTACAGACAAACCCTCTCAAAATAAAGGAGAAACACAAGAAAGGACTACAGGATGTGGGTGACTATCAATAAGAATTTTCCTAGTAAAAGACAACAAGACTATGCCACAAAAGCCAAATCTTACAGTCTTGACCAGGGAAGACAAGAGGAGTCTGCATCAGAGACTTTTGAAAAATGAGATGAGGAGATTGGCAGTTCAAAATCTCCTCTGAGTCTTTAATTCTGAGAAGGAACCAAGGATGGAGTGATTCAATGAAGACATACTCTGACTCTTATGCCTGGAGAGAAGCATCTGAAAATCTAACTCCCTAAGGATCAAACTCAAGACAAATAAACTCAGATTTCACCCTTTCCTTCTGACCTTTTCTCAATTCCTCATGAATTCCAGACCAGCCTCAGCATGGTCAGGAGCCTGTTCTTTTTTCCCAGTGCCAGAGGATGGGGTCCAGCAGCACATTCCCAGGAGTGAGCCCAGCCTCCTGGGGACCTTCCTCTTGCAGAAGGAGAGAGCTGAGCCTGCAGCAACCAACTTCAAATACTTTAAAAGACAGGTTTTTCTGCTAATCTGCTCCACTTGAACAGTCAGTGCTGGAAGCAGACCAATGCCTTGGAGAAATACTTCAGTTTCTCCCAGCTTTGGAACCTGGGCAGCATTTTTGATCTGCCTTGTGTGCCCTCACTAGATCAATGTATCATCACAGTAGTTCCCTCTGCTGAAACAGGGCCATCCTTCTCCCAGCACACCAGAGTGTCTCATCATCTTAGACCAGAGATCAACTCTAATTTTCTTCTCTCTGACACAGAAAACTGCCATTTTGCCCTGCTTGTATCCTCTGAGAACAACACTGTAAAGAGAATTTTCTTACCTTCCCTTCAGACTATGTCCTTCCCTTCTAACACAGCCCTCCTCTCACCACTCTTTAGCGGCCACATCAAACCTAAGCTGCTTGGTCTGTATTTTCAAGGCACTTCACAACTTTTATCTGCCTTACCCATCGTTTTTCACTGAGTTTCAAGAGATCATCTCTCACCTTCAATCAGCCCCAGTGCCAGATGGAAGCAGCCCCAAATCCTCCCCCCATCCCTATCCATACAGCTAACTAACATGGAAACAGCAACTCCTCCCTTCTGTGCCAGAGACTGTGGCAGATGGCACCACCCTGTTTATTACAGGATAATCCTTTTTTAAAAGAAGATAAGGAAAAAGAAATACACAGAAAGTTTAATGAGGACTTTGAAACGGAGCTCCTGCATGTGTATGCAGACTGGAAGTCATCTCTGGGGTCACCAAGTGCAGTCCCATGTGCTCTACATTGTATTAACTCTCCATAAACTTACTGAGCTGTAGTTGGGATTCTGTTCATTGTCACTCCTTCCAGAAAGCTGTTCCAGCTTCCTTGTCTTACTGGCTAAAAAACTTACTTTGATTTCCAATGTGATTTTATTGGTCTCCAGTGCAAATAGTCCTTTTTTCTCCCTAAGGTTTTTACAGGCAGTAATCATAACCCTGCTAAGCCTTTATTTTCCTATGACCAACAAGCCACGCTCCTTTAGCCTTCTCTTGTAAATCAGGCTCTCCATTCTCCTGATCTCTCTAATACCCCCCTCTGTGTGTGTCTCTGTTTTAATCCACATTTTTTAAGCATAGATATTCACCAATGGCAGTAACAAACAAGGATGCTAAAAGCTTCTTACCTATGCAGATGATACTTTTACTGATGTAAGCTGTGTCCTTTTCACAACTCATCACAAAGTGCACATAATTTTGTCCAGAAACTTTGGTCCTGTAGAGCTGATGCCAGACTAAAAGGCCTGTACACATTGGTTTCTCTATTACTCTCCTTTTCTTAAATACAGACACTGTATTTGCTATTCTTCAGTCACACAGTGCCACCCTTGAGTTGATAGATTTATTAAAAACTCTTACTACCAGATTTGCAATTTCACACATCAATTCTTCCAGAACTTTAGGAGCAAAAGTTTCCACTCCACAACTCTCCACTCCCCCCAACATGTGCTATGGAAGACTTTAAGCTTTTATTCCACTTATGGTGAGGCAAACTCTGTTCCCACGTGCTCCTTCCCATTAGTCACTGCACTTTCACCCCAATCAAACTGATTGAACTTAAATTTCTGCACATACACATTGAGATGTGATCCCCAGCATGGTGAGTGATGGTTCCATGCCTGCAGTGAAAGTAGGATATTGGATTTGTGCTGAAATGTTAAGAAAACCATAGGATATATTAAGCATTTCAGAAACTTAATGGGAGTGTTAAGATGAACAAGCATGCTTTTAAAATCTCTTTGTAATGCTGGAGGTGGAATAAGCACTCTGTATCGACTGGGCCATTAAAACAAAACCACTCCCAGAATTTCAGTGCATTTCTGCAATAAAGTGAAATGAACTGCTTGTGGCAACAAGAAATTGCCTGGGAACCTCGTGAGAAACTGAAGCCCAAAAGACAAAGCAAAGAAGGAATAATACAAAAATAAATAAATAAATAAAAAGGTGAAAACAAATATTGCAGGACACCTGAAGAGTTATTTCACTGCTACAAAAAAAAAATTGCCACGTGCTTTCTTTAGGAACAGCATCCTAACACTCTTCCTTTTGATGAAATCAATGGAGAGCACCAGAGGAGTCCATTAGCATCACAGTCAGCTGCTGTGCTGTGGATCTGCTCCCTGATATCCATGGCAGCCCTCAAATTCTCCTTGCACAGCCCTCTTTAACTCTGCCTGACACAAAAATGGGGCCCACAGCTGGAACACTCCAGGCTCCCTCCAGGTGAGGCTTACCTGGAGCTCAGGAGCCGGTGAGCTCACTGAGCTGCTGGGGTGGGGAAAGTCCTGGGAGGCAACTGGCACTGGACACAGGGAAAAGGCTGTGGCCATGAAATATTTAAAATGCAAGAGATGTGAGCATGGGGGGCGGTACCAAGAGGATCTCTGCAGCTCCTCTTTCCTGTTTCACTCTGGGTACATCACTCCACAAGCTGACATGCAGCGAGGTGCAAAACCTTTCCCTTGCCTCTCCCTGAAGCACAAATGCACGAAGCCCAGGGGGCCCAGCAGGGCCAGGAGGGAGGCAGGAGGAGCAGCATCCTGGCCCTGGCCTGGGCTGCCATGCTGCTGCTAAGCAACGTGCAGGCACAGCACGGAAATCCAATCAAGGCAGCATCGCGCTCCCCTCGCATTAAATGTCAGTTTGCAAATGGAAGTGACAGATCACAAACCATTCCCCTCTGCAGCGATGTGGTCTCATCCTGAGCCCATCTCCCTGTGCCCGGCTGGTGCAAAGTGATTCCACCTCTGCTAAACGACTCCCAGAGCCTCCAAAGTACAATTTTGTTTTATAGTCGCTGTCAAACCAAAACGTTTCATGTTAATTTCTTACAACCTTCTCCACTGTCTGCTCTTCTCCTATTTGATATTTATTCCCCTGTCAGATGTGCATTTATTTGCTGACATTTTTATTAAATTAGACTGTTATAAATCTGTCTGCATTTATGTTTATGTCCCTTCATGCAGAGGACCCCAAAGTAAGTTCTGTGCATTAAGCGCATGGCCAAATGCTCATAGGCATTTCACAGAGGGTAAATAAAGTCAAAATACTGGTAATCAAAAATGATAACAGCCCAACCTGGCCAGGCTGGGAGGGGACCAGGGGAAGCAATGTTTTTCTAGCAGTGGGGAATCATCTCTCTCCTGAGAGGAGGAGAAGGAAGTTTCTGGGAACAGCCCCACTTCCAGATTGTGAAAATTCACACTTTTTATTTTCTTTTACACAGGATAGAGATTTTCTTGAGCCCCACTGTTAGCAGGTTTTTAGCAGTAAAAACCAGCTTTTAAATGGTTGCAACTTACAAAATGTTGCCACAAGATGTATTACAAATGACATTCCAGTGTCCAGTTAGTGGTCAAATGCTCCTCAGCTCTTAAAAGAGGTTTTAAGTAGCTTCTTAGCTCACCAAACCCTGAGTAAATACAATTCTTCATAGTAAAAGTGAGGCATAGCAGAATGGGATTTGCTTGATATCACCCATCAAGGCATCACCAGTCAGGAACTAAGATCAGAACAGCTAAATACCATCTGGAGAAACCTGGGGGGCCAGTTCTGCTGTCTCACATTTGTGCCATTTGAAGCTTCCCCCCAAAACTTCCAGGCAAAAGAGTATTATTGTGAGTAGCAAACTTTTTTTTTCATAGCAGCAACAGGGAGAAGAACAAGCTAGAAATTCACAACAGCAAGGTCATTCAAGGTTTGAGGCTTTTCCTCAGCCCCCTCCTGCTGTCCCCTGTCCTGCCAGCTATCCCTGGTATCATGCAACACAAGTGCCCTGCAACTCCTGGGTGTCTGTGTGGCATCCTAAAGAGGGGCCTCACACCTTCCTGCTCCCTCCACACCACTCACACCCAGCTTGATGAGAGGAATGCAGAGGAATTCAGAGCAGCTCCCTCCAACTTCAGAGGGCTCCGAACACAGGAAATTTTTTTGCTAAATTACAATGTCTTGAAATTGGCAACAGCACGCTGATTATGTCTCATTGTGGCTGTGATGTCCTTGGCGGTGGAGCTGGGAGACCACAAAGTGAATATAATGCTCCTCTATGTGACTCTAATGACTGATGATGCTCTGCTGTGGGTAGCAATTTTGAAATAACTGAGAATGACGACAGAGAATATTGCCTTTGTCTTCTTGCTTCAGAAGAACTTTACGTGTAACTAAGGAGTACAACGCAGCGCTGCCAGCCACACACGCTGCTAATAGGGGAAATTTGCAGCCCCATCAAGCAGTTTGTGCTGATCTGCCCCATATAGAGCCCTTCAGGGCAGGCTGAGCTCGTGAAACAGGGAAAGGTGGGTGCTCACTCCTAGGCAGGGTCTTCTCACGTGCAGGAAGAAATCTCTGGACACAGGGACAGCCCACAAATGCTGCAGACCACAAGGCCAAATTAATAAATTAAACTAAGTGTAGCATTTTTTAAATTGGGCACCAGATGCTTTGCTCACTGTGGTTGCTTCCTATCATTCTGATAGCTCAGAGGAACCATCTCAGTGAATAAAACAAGTGCTGATCCCGCAGAGGGATGAATTGAATGCTTTGGTGACATGCAGAGAATGCAGATATTTTGTCTTCAAGACCTGACCCAGTATTGCTGTTTGCCCACCCTTTGTGCCACAGAGAAGTGCCAGCGTGCTCTGGAGTGTCTCCTGTGCTTTGTGACCCTCTCACAGTCAACATATGCACAGGGGACACGCAAAGAGTGTCCCCCATTAGACAGGGATGATGGAGTTTCTCTCCTGCCTTAACCATCCTCTGGCAGAGCATGAAGGACTTCAGTGCATAGGAATGTCACTGTCAGTCACATGGAAAGCACTGTGTCAGCAGCCATCCTGTGAGTGGGGAGGTGAGGAGGGGAGCACGGGGGGAGGCTGAATGCAGATCCCACCCCTGACGTGTCCAGCCAGCATCTTGTGCCCATCCCAGCCCTCCACGAGGAGACCCAGAGACCTGAGCCCTCCCCAGGCACAGCAGTCTCAGCTCCAGCCTGGCTGAGGGACCACTGAGCACAATCACCACCACACGTGAGCTGACTACTTTAGCTTTTACACACTGTCTGAACGAGCTAATTTAAACTTGTGCAGGTCAGTCTCCAGAGATTGAAGACTGACATAAGAGGGGCACAAAAATCTATTTCTGATCTGCCAGAACAGCAGGTCCTGAGAAGCCCAAGTGCTGTGCTGGCAGGGTGGTTTGCCTTTGAGGGATGGGAAATCAGAAAAGAGGAGGTCAGCTAAGTCCAAGATAACACAGCTGATTTGGAGAGCGTCACCATGAAGTCGTTGCTTTGATGATCACTAGGGATCCTGAAGATACTGGACTGAGCAAATTTTGTTATCATACATCCTGAAGGACTTCAGACTCAAGATATTGTTGATAAAATTAACTCCTTGCTCAAACCCCTGTGCAGATTCAATTGCCATGGTGGCCTTTCTGTGCCACAGCCACAGATTATTTATCTTCCCCCCCTCCCATTGCTGCAGGAGCCAACGGAGAACAGAATCTACCAACAGGTCTGAGTAGATCTGTGTGAAAATCTTTCTCTATGAAGAGGACAAGTCAGTGCCCATAGTATTTGATCTTACCCTGCTCCTGAGCTCACAGAGGAAATGCAGAGAAGGCAATGTTTTCTCATACCTCAGGATCAATTTAGGAGGGGCAAATAAATCTGTGTCCTGTTCCACCCAACAAGAAGCCAGAGAGCCTTTTTGAACCACAATAGACTGATCACACCTAAAGGCTGCTCCAACAAGCTGCAAAGGCAGCACACAGGTGGTTTTCTGTGCACCAGAAGCCTGTCTCTGCTCCTGCCTTGTGTTGTTTCAAATGAAAACCATTCTGAAGCACAGTTTGTGTGTCCTTAATACATGCCATAGCATTGCAGCTTTCTGGGCAAAATCCCTTCCTTGCACAGGGTGAAGGCCATGGCCAAGACCTCTTTCCACCTTAGTCTGGTGGGCTTTGCACAACTCTAAGCAAGGATGACAGCTCTGGTAGCTGAGCTCTGAGGGATCTAACACAGGCAATTTAGAAAGTCGGTGCTCCCAGCAGCCCACTCTCCCCCAGACAATTAGAGGCAAACATGTGCCTGCATCTCAATGCCTGCATCTCAATGCCTGCAGCGTGGAGGCTGGCATATCAATGTGAGCCCACCTTCAGGCAAAGCACTGAAGGGCTGGTGTGGCTCTGGCTCGTGGCAGTAGCCAGGGACACATCTCTGCTAGCCCCATCCCTTGAGCCCATCTCCTCACTCTCTCAGCCTCCTGCCATTCCTGGTGTTTGTTACTTGCAGGATTTCTTGGCCAGGCTGTTTTGGGAGGGGTTTGGTGCTGCTGGTGGACACCGTGGATGTCTGTGTGTGTGTGCCTGCAAACCACCACACAGGGAAGCCCAGCCACGGGGAGGATTTTTTTGCACAGAAATTTGCATTTACCAAAGCGAGCAGCTTTCCCAGTTTCTCCTTCCTCGGACCCGCTTTGGTGTTCCAAATGAGTGGGTTTTGCCTCTTTTCCTGCAAGAGAACATTGCTTTTCCTGAGAAACACTGGGGAGCAATTAGAGCAATGAGAAAATGGTAAAAATAACACAAACCCATCGCATTCCTCACAGCACTGACAGCCAGAGTGCTGTGTGGTATGGCAGAGAGCAGAAACATAACACCTTTAAAAACCAAACAGGTGAGCACTTTCTGTACTTTAAATCACTCATAACCACTCTCGCTTTGCTAGAAATATTTCAGGCAGCCAGAACACCTCCATAGCCCTGTGAGCACATTTAGCAGTCCCTGGTAATTTGTCACTTGGGATGCCAATCACTGTTGTGCTGGTTTTGTGTGGAGTAGAGCTAATTTACTTCATAGCAGCTGCTGTGGGGCTGTGTTTTGGATTTGTGCTGGAAGCAGTGCTGATTATTCAGGGATGTTCCCATGACTGTCAGGCAGGGCCTACACCGGGCCAAGACCTTTCTGCTCCTCACCCCACATTCAGGGGGTGAATGGGAAGCTGAGAGGGGACACAGCCAGGACAGTGACCCCAAGGGATGTCCCAGGCCATGTGGTGTCATGCCCAGCATGTCGCTGCAGAAGATACAAAAAAGAACATAGCACTTCTCTAATTCATGCACAAAAGAAAGAATTAGTAATTTATTTTGACCTTATCTACATATATAGATTCTGAACCACGACCAGAGATTGGAGAATAAGGGACCTCCTCTCCAATTCCACTGGTCAATTGAAAAGTGCATCAAAATGACCTCTTCACAGAGGTGTGCAGAAAAACAACTTATATTTATGGTACATTCACAGGAAAGTGGACTACAAGAATGAAAACATTAGAAAACTTCAGGCAACATCAGAAGGCTTGTAGTTTTCAGGACTACAGGGGGACAAAAAGGAGTGAGGGGACTTTCAGAGTGACAGCATTTGTCTTCCCAAGTCCCCATTATACCTGATAGAGCCTGGCTTTCCCGGAGGTGCCTGAGCCTGCCTGCCCATGGGAAGTGGAGAGGGGATTCCCTGTTTTGCTTTGCATGCGTGCACAGCTTTTGCTTTGCCTGTTCAGCTGCCTTTGCCTCATTTGCTCCCTTCCACACTTCTGATTCTCTCCCTCACCCCACTGCGTGGGGCTGGGCTGCCAGCTGAGGTTAAACCACAAATGTATTTTTTTTTACTGTTTCATTTGTGGCAGCACTGCGGTACAAAAACACTCAAACATTGCTAGGTTAAAATATGTGTTTTCCCAGTGGTAATTAGTACAAGAAAATCAGGCTAAACGTATTAATTTGAGTTGGCTTTTTCATTCTCTTCCTGTAGTTTTACATTTCACAGTCGCAATAATTGTAGCCCTTAAGAACAATTATGTGAAATTATGTAAAATGCAATATGATCAAGGTATTAGACTATTATTATCCCAGCTGTAAATGCATGAATCATTACTACAGAGTACCTAAACCCCCCCAGAATTGTCTGTCAGTTTGAGTTTAGGGGCCTTTTTTTGTCTCTTAGAAGTTGATGACAATTAAATCATACCTTGATAAATATAAAAGGAAAAAATCCAGCATAGTTATTATGAGTCCTCATTAGGAAGCAGAAGAGTGGTTTTCATGTTTTGTCATTTAGTTAATTGTCTGGTTTGTGACTTATCTGGAGAGTCTTTTCTGAAGCAGGAATTCAGGCAGGGCTGGGCTGGATGTGAGGGGAGCCTTTGGGGATCAGCCTGGTGGGTAGAAAAGATTTGGCAAGACTGGAAGAGGGCTTGACCTGATGTTTTTTGAGTGACCTGTTGAATGCATGATAGAGAGCTCACAAACCACAGAAGGATCTTGAAGGACTTAAGATATGAATGAAGACAGAAATTTCCCTCTTTTAACCCTGTTGCTTTACATCCTGGGATGCAGTGATACCTGTTTTCTCTTGGATATAAAAAATAGAAATAGTTTTTTAAATATCTTTGTATTACATGGAGGTTTATATAGACACAAAGGTCTCTTTTTTTGTTTGTTTTGGGTTTTTTGTTTGTTTGTTTTTTGTTCATTTGTTTGTTTTTTGGGAAGGTCAGCAAGCTTTTTATTAGTGCAAAGCTACATTCTACTCCTTCAACCTGACCTCAAAGTCAATGGGACTATAGACAGATGAGGAGTCTCAGCATCACAGTCAGATACCAGGATGTGTATTAATTTCCCTCTGTGCTGAAGGAGAGCTATCCCCTTTCATTTTGGAGGAGTTAAATTAGTATTCTGAGGGAAGGAACACCATGACCTGTTTCTTTCTGTTTCCTATGGCTGTGTGTGGTGATTTGAATGTGAGACAAAACTGGAGATTGCGCAGGAAAATCTCATATAATTCACTCTCTCCTAAAGCTTGCAGGAACCATGAAGATGATATTACAGTGTTACAGAAAATAACAGAGCCTTGAAATTAGGTGGAAAAGTCATGGAGAGAAATGTGGCTGAGCCAGGTTCTGTGGAAATTATTTACCATTGTCTATTTTATGCTGCAAACAGAACAGAGATAAAGCAGTAACAAATATGGGACAAAGTACCTAATGTATTGAAAGTTGAATAACTACAATGAATTGCTCAAAATACTGGAACAATTATTTACATGCAAGCCTGGAATAGAGAAATTCTTGCTATGGGTGGTAAAGGTAATGGGCTGGATTTATGTTTCTCATTGCTCCTGTAGCCCATCCCTCCTCTTCCTCCTGATCAGACCTGCAGCAACACACATGGATTTACAGACACCGCTGGTCCATCCAACACCTGTGGCACCAAAACTGGACAACTGATTCGTTTAAGAAGAGAACACTGGACCCAAAATAACAAGAAGTGTTTATCTTTCCTGTGAGGGTGGTGAGGTCTTGGCACAGGCTGCCCAGAGAAGCTGTGGCTGCCCTTGGATCCCTGGAAGTGGATCAAGGCCAGGTTGGATGGGGCTTGGAGCAGCCTGGGATGGTGGAAGGTGTCCCTGCCCATGGCAGGGGTTGGAATGAGCTGATTTTTAAGATTCCTTCCAATTCAAAGCGTTCTGTGATTCTATGAAGTGACAGAGAGGTAAAATGATTCACCAAGGAAAGGATACCAAAATTATTTCCCTTCTCTAGCTCAAAATACAGCAGTCACTCTCTAACAGGTGGTTATGGAGGGCTGGGGCTTTTAAGGAAATTACAGGGAAAAGCTAATGCCTCTTTTTCCCATTCATGGAGTCAAGCCCTGATTTCAAAGACAGGTACTGAGAGCAGGACTCAAATAATTCTTCAATCTAAAGTGAAGGTGCTCAGTGTCCCCATTTGGAGAAGAAAACTGACTCCTGCTTTAGGTTTTTGCCTATGGGGAGCAGTGATAGGGCTGTTTGAACCCAGAGTTGCGTGCAGATTCCCAAGTTTGCAGTAATTATGTAACTGGCAAAGCCAAGCCTGTTAAACTTCAGATCAGCATTAAAAAATGCATGAGAAAGTTATCTACCTAATTGCCTGGAAAAAACGATGCCCCTCCATTTGCAAGAATGAGACAATATTAATTGTCCTTAATACCACAAAATTGTTGTTCAAGAGCCTTATTGGACTTTATTTTTTCCTTGAAAAGGAGAAAAAGAATCCTCAAAATAAAGATAAGTGTGCAAGGGAAGAAGCTAATATAACTGGAAGTGAAATGTAATGTTATTTCCTTAAATGATTTGTGAAGAATGAGATAAGAGATCGACATTCTCAAAGAATAATTTCTTTAAATACCTTGTGCTCGAGATTCCCCTCTAGGCAACTTTTCATCTTTCTTCATTAAAAAAATAGCATTAAATTTTATTAAAGAGTCCCAATTAAGCTGGTAACTTGCTTCAAAGAGCATCCAGGCTTAGGGGGATATGTTAAACGTTAACAGTGATGGGAAGATTCACCCGTAGAGCTGATTTTAAAAACAGCATCTTTCTGACTGCTACAATTTGGCTTGCACACCCTTGAGGCATTCTCCCAGACCTACTGATACTTATTTTGGGAAGCAGCACATAAATTCTTGGCTTTAAGGTCAAGTAGATGGCGAAGTTGGCTGCAAAAAATGCAAACTTTTCCTGATAGCTTTGGAAGATGTCAAAAACTAATTTCTAAAATGAATGTTCTTCTTGGATCCAGAATTGGTCTGATTTGAGGGTGGCACCACACACACCACAAGTAAACCCTGTGAATTTAGCTTGCCTTGTTGTTTAAGTGGAGCTGACAATAAACACAACACCTCAAAAATAATACACAGAGTGTTGGCTGGAGACAGCCTGCAAGAAGAAAGATGCTGGTCCCGTCTTAATTCTCACAGTCAAAACCAATAGGAAAGAAAACACATTATATTGCTTTCAGAGGAATATTCAGGGTGTGAGGCTTGAAAACAAAAGACAGAAATTACCAAGGACCCTCATAGCCTGGTTCTTGGGAAAGTGGCTGGATGGGTGCAGGGTGATCCTGAGCACACCAGCAGCCCCTGGGAGAGGTGAGAAGCTGTCTGGGGACAGAGGCAGAGCTGCAGAACATCTAAGGCTGACAGGGGTAGAAAACTGCTTTCAGATCCTGCATGGCATGGAGTGAGTGCTTGGCCAAATGCTCTTTTGCCTGTGCCTGACTGGGTAAAGGGATGACCAACACTGCACCTTCTTCCCTTTATGTTCCAGGGAGGATGAGCAAGATACAAATACAAATATCACAAATCCATTCCTAAGATTTAGCAAGCCATAATCTGTGGAAAATCCTGAGGGAAAAAATACTGAGAAAACCACTTGCTATGAATCTTGTACAGTGACAATAGATAAATAGAACAGGAAGAAAAAACTGCGGTACTCCCAGGTCCCTGCTGATCCCAGGGGAAACAGAGAATGGGAAGAGGAGTGAAGGACAGGTCTTTCACTTGAGAAAACCATCTTAAATCCAGACTTCTCCTACCCTCTCTTGTTCCTGTGGCAGATCTCCTCTGAACAACGCTGCACAAGGAGATTATTTATTCAGCCATCCAAATGTCACATTCATATTTAGATATTGATATAGTCCTTTGCTTCACATTCAGATCCTGCATTTCCTTCAGTTCTAATGGTGTGCTAATTTCACAATCATTCTTCATAACCACCTTTAGACAAGACACCCAGTGGTGCATACGTGGCGGGGGTCTATTATTATTTATTTTTTATCAGAGTTTGTCATTCCCAGGCAAAGGATGTGCTGCCTTCCATGTAATTCTATATGCTGGATAACATTTGCATTGACTGGGAGGCACACAAGTCAATTGCATATTGTATTGCAGATTATTTTATATTTATTATTTGCTGTTAAAGTGATTTTGAAAACCAATGCTTATGTGCTCTGTGTACTTTGCTATAAATAGAGGGACTCCTGGAGAAGGTACAGGGAACAGGATAAATTTAATTTGACAATTCTGTCAGAGGTAACCTCCACTTCTTTCCAATATGCCACTTGCAGCAAACTGGGGTTGAATGCAGAGAAAAAGAGC
Source organism: Anthoscopus minutus (assembly GCA_013399455.1). NCBI lineage: Eukaryota > Metazoa > Chordata > Aves > Passeriformes > Paridae > Anthoscopus > Anthoscopus minutus. The sequence goes on from VWYI01013654.1 coordinate 106,194, forward strand.
TGGAGAGACTCAGTAGTAAATATTACAGTGGCCAGATACAGGAAGGTGTGCTTCACCAGTTTAGGAAGGTGCATAGCAGGACTACATTTTCCTAAGAAAATTATTAATGGCACCCCTGAGATAATACATCCTCTTTTTCAGCTCTTTTCCCCCCCTTGTTTAATTTCTCTTACAGGAGTAAGGTTTAAAATGATACTTTTCTCCCTCTTTCAATGAGACAGCACGTCTCACAAGGGAAAAATCAATTCTAAGTGGGAATTGTGTATATTACAACATTTATATACAATAATTCTTCCCTCCTCTCCCTTGTACACATCTCCATCAGGGACAAATAATGGACCCAATTTGCTGGGAGCACAACGTGGCAGCAGCTTTGCCCCGAGGCTGGATGAGCAATTTTACCTCTTCTCAGGCAACAGGAGGCTGCTGAGAAGTCCTTGTCAGCCCAGGACAAACAGGGGCTTATAAGTGGAAGGAGAACAGAACAGAATTCCCTGGAAGTGGTCTAAAATGTTGTGCTGGTGCAATAATAAATGATGTTAAGGCTTGTCACACTTAGGTTACTCCTTTTCCTGGGGCTTTCTCACTCCCTTTCCTGAGAGCTAGCACTGCCATGCAGGTGACTGTGGGCTGAGCCAGATGGATCCAACCTGAATGGAAACTTCAGGCAGTACTTGTTTCTCCAGCTCCACTTCCTCTCCCTTCCATATCTGCACATGCACATTTTTAAAATGAAAAAAAATATACATATAAAAATGAAACTGTTGTTTACAAGTGAGGTGCCATGGGCACACATGCTCTGGGTGGAGAAGCCAGGAGATCATATTTGATGGGAACACCAGGAACACCCTTTTATCCTCCCCTTCTTCTGCAAAATTGTTGCTGGTACAGCTCATCTCTCCTGGTTCAGAAACTGGCAGGGACTGGGGCATGCCCTGTGTGACAGGACAGCTTCTGGAGGGAGTGGCTGAAGAAAAAAGCAATTTCATTTTATGTTCTATCTTCCCCTCTGCTTTCTTTTCATTATCCTATAAACCTTAACAGGAAATAATCAAGAGAGGCTCCCTGGCTGTACTGCAAGTTTACAGAGGTCAAAGCTGCTTGAACTTGCAACTTAGCCTTAACTATCCTGTCAAGACAACACATGGGCCTGCTCTCCAAATTGATTACATAAATCTTCAACACAACTGTTAATCACACTCCTTATTCCAGCTTATCTTTCACCAGAGATAAAGCACAGCTGCTTGGCTGTTTATCATAGTGTAGGCATGGTTTTATCTACCTTGAAACTTCAGACTCCCCCTGCCCAGAGGTGTGACAATTAATAGGAATCAGAATCACGTTTTTATAGATAAAGTAAGATTTTGGTGAAGAATCTTTGTAACAGGGAAAAAATAGAAAAAGGCCAGTATTGCGCTTATTTTGCAAAGATCTCTTGTCAGTAGTTGCTTGATATAGACCCTAATTTAGGTAGTGTTTTTATTGAATGATCAGGACTCAATTTCTCAAGTCATGAGCAATTAGAAATTATTTCTTATTTCTGAGGTTACCCCTGCACTAAGCCCAAGATGACAACCCAAAATCCTTCCTAGCTGTTCTCTGTAAAAGAGAGGAAAAGGGAATTTAAGAATTAAAAACCAGCCACTGTTGCTAACCACAATAATAGATATCCTCTTAATGCTCCTGGGAGGCTTAACAACAAGAAAAAAATCACTATTCTGAAGGACATGGTGACAGAAGAAACTGAAAATGATGTGGACCTTCAGTGCCTAGGGAATGAAACATAATATTAAAAAAGTAGGCATCTACCTCACATGGTGGGATGTGCTTTATATTTATCAGCTTCTGGCTCGTTGTTGGCCTCGAAGGATGAGCCCACCATTAACTTCAAGCAGTGTCTTTTAATTTGCCTGAGGTCCTGCAATGGCTCCTGAATGCTTTCATGATGGTCCTTACCCAGAGCTGTTCTAGAAGAAAAGCCATGAAAAGATGTTTTGTTTCTGCCTGGAGGACCCTGGGGAGCTGGAGGGGAAGGCAAAGCAGGTGGTGGTGTCAGTAATGCTCTGAAGCCTGAAGAAAACCTTGCAGCAGAAACATCACCCTTCGTGCTCCCCTCCCTTCACAGCACTTCTGGTTTTCTAATGTGCATTTGCCTCATTGTGTTTTTATTTTGCTTTCTGCATAATGATGAAAACACCGGGCTGGGTTTGCATTATCTGTTTTTTTTTTTACGTTATATCTATAATTGACTTCTGGAGCACAACGGCGTTCACTGAGTGAATTGATTTAAAATTGCTGTAATAATATTGCAAAATTCCTTTATTAGCGCCGGAGTACATCAAGAAGAATCAGTGAGATTGCCATCTAGGATAATAAACACTTACAGGCAAGTGCAAGCAGCCCACAAAAAGTAGCAATTTTGCAACTGCTTTCCTCTTTAATTCTGTTTCTCCAACAGCCACTGGCCCATCATCACCACAAATTAGATGGCACCTACAGGAGCCATCTGGAAGGATCTGTTTTTCATATCTCATGTAAGTACTTGAAGAATCTGAGGGAGAGGAAAGATGGAAGGAAACAGAACCACCAGCACAGTGAACTGAGCCTCATCATGTGCTAATGTTGGGAAGAAAGGGTTTATTCTTCCTCTCTTTACATCAGCATAAATCCAGAATCTCTCCAATGACTCAGAAGGCAAGTCAGGATACTGAGCTGAATGGTCAAGCCTTAAATCCCATTTCCAGGCCACAATCCAAGAGATACTTTCAAAGAATTCCAGGCCATCATTGCATTGACTTCAGAAGGATTTGGACTGGACCCATTTTCTCACGGAGCAGGAGGAACAAGGCTTAGACACCTCCCATGGTGTGGATGCAGGGAGCCCTGCCTGGCTGATCTGCTGAGATCAGCCCACAGACTACTGAAAAACAAAGCATCCATTCCCTGAAGACTCTGTGCCATGAGCACTGTTTGAACCACTAAACAGAGCTGGCACCAGGAAACAGTTATTATTATAAGCCTTATTATGTAAGTGTTCCTTATGCTTTAATTTTTGACTTCTAAATGAAGTATTTCAAGGATATTTTACTGGATATTTTCCATGAGAATTAAGGTTGTGCATAGCTGTGCTATTTTAACGGCCCTGCTTGGTCCAGACTGTTTGCAGAGCTATCACAGAGGCTCTCCAAGCTCCTGTGTTTTGCTGAGCTTCCAAATTAAATTACAACACATCACACACACCTAAATTACACATCCCATACTCAGCTCATACACAACTGAAAAAAAATCACTTGTTAGCATAATTAATGCAATTATAGTCAGCAAATTTCAGATTCAAACCTCAAACAAAGGAGTATTTTTAGAACTATATAAATCCCATGGGATCCATTTACTCCTAGAAATCAGGATTTATTGATACCTATCACATCCCTGGTAGCTAAAGGATTTCAGGTGCCTCCGTTGCAGTGATAACTGGTGGGAGTCTGTCTGAGGGGGGCTGCCCTACCTCCTTCACTTAGGGAGGCTCATTGCTATAGCAACAACTGCATCCTGTGATTTGCTTGCTACAAACACCAGCAAAAAACATTCTGAAATGATCCATGCAAAAAACAACTGTTCCTTTGACCTGACACAATTAATGTGTTCAAAACTGAATTATTTCTGCCACAGGTTAAGCATTCTAAATTCAAATGACTTGTATGCAAAAAGAAGCCTCACTGTGCTTTGGATTAAGGAGGAAACTCTTATTTTGAGCTCTTGCTGTCATCTGTCCCATGTCTGAACTTCACCAGTCAGAAATAGGAAACACCTTGCTCTGGGTGGTGGGAGAGATCACTCAGACAGAGAAAGGATCAGGGCTTTTCCTCTCAGGCCCCAATGACAGAGCACAGACATCTCTTCTGATATAATTCCTGCCTTAGCCTTCCCTTGCCCAAGGCTTTGAATCACAGGGACAAGATGTGACCCGTCTGTTTGGAAGGGATGGGGTAATTCCATAGACACATTTGCTTCTCTCCTACTCAGAATTTTAAGAAAAGAGAAAAACTGGCACTGCCCAAATGACCAGCAGCCCAGTCCCACCCCATGAGTGGCCCTGAGCAGGGTTGCTCAGTTTAACCTCTGCATTCCCAGTGTTGCTGTCTGGAAGCATCCAAATGGGAAAGCAGGCTTAAGTCAGATTTTAGCAGCACCATCAAAGTGTTTGTCAAACGATCTTGTGGAGAAAAATGAAAAGGTTTAATTCCTCCCTCTCTTTCATAGATTATCACATTGCAAGTAAAATTTGGAAGCGGATATAGGGCAGGACTGGGCATTCCATATTCCCCTCCTCCCCTCCCAGGAGGGAGAGAACAGACCCCTCACAATGCAGAGTAACAAAATTTCTCTTTATTTTTAAGCTTTCCTGTGAGGTAAGAAAGGAAGGAAGATAGGGCAGGCTGGTGGGGAGCAGAGCTGAGAATAAAGATCTGTGCTACAGAAGGCATTTTATCTTTTTATCATTTTCTCTTGATACTGCAGATCTCTCTTGTTAAGTACTTCCTTTTCATGACTTCTAATATCTACTGACAACTGAGGTGAATGAATCAACAACCATTTATTCTACTCCTAAAGGAGTGACAGTAATGAAATTCAGGGAGCAAAAGATACCAGCATTGCCAGTTCCAGCCTCAGCAGAGACAGCATCTTCCAGTGACCAAGAAAGGTCTTTTAAAAGCAGCAGGTAATGGGGAATGTGACAGTAGCCTGGTGATCTCATGGAAGTTTCCTATTTCCCATGTTAATATTACTTCTGAGTCCACATTTCCAACATCAAAGCACTCAAGTAATAATGTCCCTGTCTCAGCTGAGAAACCCAGTGTGTGTTTCCCAACTGGAGCTTCTATATTTCTGAGAATTTACATTTGAGGCAACTGCCAGGAGTGAGGCTAAATGTAAGTACAGTGTCTCTGTGGAAGGATTCACAACCAAACTCTACAAGCTGTTGCTGAATAAAGAACTGTCTTTATCCTCCCACCAAAAGGCTTCTTTACTAACTAAGCATCTTTCAAATGGTTTAAAAATGGGATTGTAAATTCAGCACAGAAACTAAGAATGTCCTACAGCCTTGCTTTCCTTCCATGCAAATAAACATTTAACAAGAGAGGCAACTTCGTGTGCTGAAGTTTGAAAGTTATCAACTGCTTCTAGTCCCCCTTTTCACCACTTCCATTCAAAGCAGGATGGCATCAGTTTGGGATATGAATGATCTATTGCAGAGAATCTGATTCATAAAGTGCCTCATAAAGGCAAATGCATCACTCTGACCCATCTGTTCTATGGATACAATCTTAATTGCAAACATAGGGTCACCTCCCAGTAAATCAGCTGTGCTGCAGTGAAGGTGCCTACATTTATGTCAGCTGAACATTTACCCACGACTGCCTCCAGTCACTTCTCAGTAGAATTTAAGGACAAAAAAGAACAAGGAGGTAACTCTTGACCCCATTTTTCCTTACAGTGACTCATATTTATTTAACCTAATGCTCTACATGGGTGAAATCCAAGTCTTACTCCCATAAACTCAAAACTTCCATGGACCCCAACTTCACCCCATACATCTGGCATAAGACAACAAAGATGTTTGGGATGAATGGCAAGCCATGTAAATACTAAGGAGAAATATATATCAAGTGACAGAGGAAATGCCATAGGATCTGTTCCAGGCTTGCAGAGCTGAGGGTGCAGAATCTGAGCATCGTTAGTCTCAACTAAAGATAAATTATGAGAAAGGTTAGAAAGGAGAAGGCATCTCCATGATTCCCACTTCCCCAAATGGCAGAGGCACAGATGATCTCATTAGCTCATCTGTGTAATTTACACTTCTAATATGGCTGAGGAATAAAACAAATACGCAGAAATAAGCAACAGGACGGGGACAGAAGAGGGGGAAACCTCACAGCCCTCTCTCATCTAAGCTCCTTCCTTCCTTGCCAAATGTTATACTCCTTTCCTGGGAACCCCTCCAAGTCTGTGTCTCCAGATGCCACATTGCAGCAGGCTGCCTGGAACCCCTCCTACTCACCTCCACATCACTCATGCTGAACACAGGGTGAAGGGAGTGCTTTATCCTTATCTATTTCCAGATGGAAAATTGAGCTGTGGAAAGAGCCAACAAAGAAAAAGAATCCAACAAAACAAGCAACTAAAACAAAGTAACTAAAACAAAAACCACCCTTAACCATCGTGATAACAGATTCTTCTCCAGGAAAAATTTGAAATACAAGTCACGGGTTGAAGTTTGGAAGTATCCACACCTGAGATGTGTTTTCTCCTGTTAACTTGGGGTTCTGGCAGGTAATTTACAGAAGGGGCATGAGGGAATCCCTCATTACAAGCAAATATGAAAACAATAATCAAAACCATGTGTAACTGAAGCCAAATGGGATTCACTCTTCACTGACTGTTTGGGTATCCTGGCTGCCTGTGAGCATTCATTCGAGCCAGGACCATGGAACTATAGGCTCCTACCAGGGCACCAATCTCAAATACTTAAATATTTAATACCAATGTTGAATACATAAGTACCTAACAGTCTCTGGAGGAAGTTTAGGCAGAGATCTATGAGCTGGTGCCCAACATATGAGTGGGTGAAATTAAATGAGGTGAATCCCACTCTTCCCCAGGGGCAAGACCTGAACCATCATTCTCCTCCTCTCTTTGGAGAAAACTTAGACTAATTCTTGCTTAATTTGGAGCCTGAACCTAGGTGGGCTGGAGCTGAGCCAAGGAACTGGTGGCTTCCTGGAAGCAAAGTAATGGGATCCACAGTTAACAAAGAAACATGTTGATCTTTAGTATTTTTGACACTTCAAAAAGCACCTGACTTAAAAACAGATAAATCTGGTTGAAGAAGCAAATACAACCAGACCTAATTAGAGAAATGAACTGGTGTAACACAACCTCCTTTCATCCTCTCCCTACACATCTCAGAAGACCATTGCTATCCCATCTATGTCTGTCTACCTAATTTCCATTTTCAAATGTGCTTTAATGACTGCAAGTAGGTCTGTAGTCCAGAAATAGAAGTCTCAAAGCACAGAGGGCATTATGTTCCCATCCACCTCACAGGGCAGTGGAGTCCAGACCCAAATTACCTGAGTATTAGATGAGATCCCTATGCCATATTTCATTGTAGTCCCCTTTTAGGTGCTATTTTACAGCACCCAGCTGGCCTTCACTCCCAGTAAGAAACACTCTCAAATCAGATTCTCTCCATCCTTCTCTATTTTTCTCTCCCCTCTGCTTCCTTTGCACAAGGAACGGTTGGTAAAAATTTATTGTGGGTGGGATTTTGAGGCCAGCATCCCATTAAATTTAATGGGAACTGAGCATCTAAATCCCTTAGGCAGCTTGAAAATTTCAGCCTCTATTACTAATGCTCTTCTCATTATAACAAGATTTGTACATGACAGCTCGGGAGCTCTGACTCTGCTTTCAGTGATGTGGCTCTGCCGCTGCCGGCACCTGGAGTGGGCTGCCCTGCTCACAGCTCATCTTGTCACAAGCCCTGCTAACACAGGACCAGAAAGCAGCCTGTAATTCCATTGTGATTGCTGAACTTTCTCGTAGGGGCCTGTCCGTGAGGCAAAGAAAATGCTGAGCAAATCTGCCTTTGTTATGATTGTTCGAGAACCATTTAATTTTAATTGCGACCATCGGCTTCTGGTGTGCAGCCTGCTGGAGGATGGACGTGGCTGTGCTGCTCAGCTGATCATCATATCAAGAGTTTTTTGAGGGACATTATAGACTTTACTGGGCTGTCAAAATGGCCAGATTCTACCACATTGCATTTTTCATCAGCATTCTGCTTAATTTACTGAAATTATAATTTACCAAGAGGGCATGACTGGAAAGAGAATGGCTTTTTAATATGTCCTGCACATCCTGCAGGTCTTTGTTGGTAAGGTGTTTAACCATGCTGGTGTTAATCACACCTGACAAGGCAACCATTCTCATTCTCATCAGAGACTTTCCTGTCCCTTTTCATGTCACTCTGGTCCAATTGTGCTGTGGAATAAAAGGGGCTTGAAAACCTCTAGAAAACCAGGGGGGAAGCAAAGAGCAGTTGGAATGTCAAGATAAAACTTTATTATCTTGTACATGCAGTGAGGAGGATGGGACTCTTGGAAAGGCAGTTTCTAGATTAAACTAGGGGTTGCTCAGCACCTTGTTTTTTGCTTCTTTTTGCTCTTCTAAGGTATCACATGTACTTGTCTCCTGCTCACAGGATGTGTGTGTGTGGCTGGGCTCTGAACACCACCCATCAGGTCTTTAGTGTTACCTTGGTGCCTCCTCTTGAAGGTCTCAATTCTCAGAGAAGTCAGCCAAAATTGTCCTTGGGATGTCTGAGACTGTATTCACAGTATGAGGGACAGATTATAATTGACTAATCTCTTTCTTTTCTTTCTTTCTTTCTTTCTTTCTTTCTTTCTTTCTTTCTTTCTTTCTTTCTTT